>JAPYZH010000939.1:0-11259 GCA_030523085.1 Meteorus colon | reverse complement strand
CTAACAAGAAACCATGAAATTATTTAGCAAAACAACAATTATAAATAATGCGATGACCGACAAGATAGATGCGATGGACAATTCTTCGTGTTACATTGATTAGAATGGCGTTATTCTATATAATATCTACAATCGTGATGCTCTCTGCCACGATTCACCGTTTCGCGAGTACACCACGACCCTCAAAAATCCCTGGAAACCAGGGAATCCGTCCTCGGGAACGTGTGTTTACAGTGTTCAATACTAACTTTTACGGTTTGCTACTCCCACCCGAAATAATCACACCTTGGTTGAATTAATTGTCCACCGCAGTGGAGCCCTTCCATTAGGTCAGGGTCTTCTTGAAGAGTATGTCCACCTAAGTGGGGCCCATTCCGTTTGGTCTGGGACTTCTTTGTATGTCCACCCAAGTGGAGCCCATTCCATATGGTCAGGGTCTTCTCAAAGCGTGACTCGTAGTTTTTGCCCCGTCCCACCCACTTCGAAACAGACTGATACGGTCACGATCAATTCGGGCAGAAAAAAAAGGGGAACCGTTCCGGCTAGCAGTCTAGCGGGTTGCCTCTGTGAGGGACGAGTGACGAGACGGCGGCCGCGCTGCCCGGTTATACACTTGGCGCGCGGGCCCGTGAGCGAGACAGTTGCGCAGCTGGCGACTCCCCGCGGCGGCGCGCCGCACTCCTATTCCCCGTCCTTCTCTTACTCATGCGTACTGAGGCGCGCACGCATATATCGTGTATTTTACTTATTTTTCTCTGTATATATTTTTCTTTTTATGCATTTCAGCTATATTTCATGTATTTCAGATCTTCATGTATATTTCAAAATGTATTCTTGTGACTCTCGTCACAAACATGTAATTTTTTTGGTGCTCGACTGGTAGTATCGAAGACAGATTTCATTGCTTTCGTCACATCTTTACCATTTTTTGATTTTAATGGTACAGCCGAAGCGAATTTCGAAAAAATGTCTATCACCGTTAACAAGTACTCATTACCATTATTTTTGCTGGCATATGTTGACATGTCAACAAGATCAGCTTGCCATGTGTCATCAATTCCTCTCATTTCAACATGCCGTCTGGGATAATTTACACGTGCCGGTTTTTGTAACTCTTCCACCAATACGGCTTTCTTATTATTCATGTCTAGGAATCGTTTCGTTGTTGCTGTTGTCTCGCTTCCTGTTGAGTAGTCAAAACTGAAATGGCCTCAGCGTGGTTGAGCAGTCCTTTTTGAATGAATTCACGTTGATGCTTTAAGGTTTTACGTACAGCAATTTAACGTGACTCAATCTCTTGACGTACTGACAAGAGGTCTTGGTGAATTTTCTCAACTTCAGAATTTATAATTGTCATCATTGTGCTGAAAGGTACAGCATCACTCGGATCTGCAGGACTAGCTAAATTGCATAATCTCTTGCTATCCATGTCATAATTCCCATCAGTAGTAACTTTAAATCCATGACCAGGTGGTCCACGAACATTTTTCTCAACACTTTTTTCAAATTTTCGTCCAAATATGTCGACACTCATCGTGACATCCACACTCATCAACGGTTAATGCATGAATGGATAAAAAAGTAATTTGAAATGGTTTATTAATAAATGATTCCAGCTTCTTCAATGATTGAGATTATTTCATTTGTGTGACTTGTATTGCCTGCTGCTTGTGATACTAATAGTAGTCGGAGATGATCAGCTAGTTCATTTGGATTATTCCAATACGCATAATCGATTGGTAGCTTCCTTCTCTTGGCAATTTTATAGTAAGGCAGTGCTTTGCCTGACCTTGTTTTCATTCTGTTTGCTGTCGGTGTTGATGATGATGATGATGATGATGATGATGATGATGGAAATACATAGTTTGCAATATTATTCTGATATTTCACATTTTTATCTGATATGAGACTTTTATTGGGATCATAATGTTTATGAAGTGTATAGGTTGATTTGATGATATCTATGAAATTTTTCCTATCACTCTCACGTATAATTGAATCATTTGGTGTTTTATTGAATAACAATTCAAGTAATCCCGGTGTTTGATCATAACATTTATCTGCAACGTTTATGGAATCATGTGAGAACTGTATAAGAGAATTACCCATCATCAAACTTTTATCAGCCATTTTGCGAATGCTAAATCTATTCGCAGTCTTATGCTCCAAGTGTGTGTTCATATAGAATTGAACCAAATTTTTTTTTCCTGATGTGTTCAGAGGTGAACTAACAGATTGTATTTCATCTGGGTTGAACTTATCAATTGTTTCATCTAATTCCAACTCATCCTTCTTACCATCAGCATCATTACTCCCTCCAACATCATCATCATCATGATCATCACTATCATCCTGAGCTGTTCTATATAATTGATCATCTTCTTCTTTTGTTTACATCACTAGTGAACATGGCTATATGTCATTTGTTTGAAGAGATACGTTATGAATTGAATGCTGTTGAAAATGATCGTTGCAAAAATGTCGGCATTACATCACTAATGAAAGGATATACTTCACTTCGATCGGAACAAAATTATTTGCTGGAGAATGCAGGATGGTTGCGTGAGAATGGTATCAAAGTAATCAATGATCATGGTTATTTTGATATTTCTATTCCATTAAAACTACTATTGGGATTTTCTGAAGATTATCAGAAAATTATTGTGAATGCGAAGCACGAACTAATCCTCACAAGAGCTAATAAAGATTTGAATGCCATTTACTAAACAGCTAATGAGAATATAACACTCAGCATCCAGAAAATTGAATGGTTGATACCATATATCAAAGTCTCAGATATACAGAAAGTTCATCTGCTGAATTACAATGCCAAGGATCCATCTATTTCTATGGGATATCGTGCTTGGGAATTGTACGAGTATCCACTTCCACCGACAGCAACGAAAGATATTTGGATTGTAAAAACTACCACACAACTGGAGAAACCAAGATATATCATCATAGGATTCCAAACTGGAAGGAAGAACATAGCTACAAAAAATACCAGTCATTTTGACCATTGTAATTTGAGAGATGTTGAAGTTTTCTTAAATTCACAATCTCATCCATATGGAAATTTAAATATCGATTTTACTCGCAATCAATATGCCATATTATACGATATGTATGCGAATTTTCAACAATCTTATTATGCTGATCCTATTTTAACAAAGGATGAATTTGCAAAACAAGCACCACTGATTGTTATTGATTGTTCTAAACAGAATGAGAATATAAAAAGTGGTCCGGTAGATGTGCGAATCGAGCTTGAGTCTGTTAATCAATTTCCCGTTCAGACCTCTGCTTATTGCTTAATTTTACACGATCGCATCGTCGAATATAAGCCTATCAGTGGTGCTGTTCAAAAATTAGTGTGAGAGAAAAAAATGCCCGTCCAATTCAATTGTACAGCAGAAGTTCCTGTGCTATACGCATGGAGTTTTGCATATAGAAATGCACGACGTGGACCTTGAGAACAAGTAGCACGAGAACGAAAGCGATTTCATCATAGAATGAAGCAAATGAACGATATCATTGGACCAATACTATGTAATAAATATAGCCAATGAGTTGATAGAGAATGAAATAAATAGTTCTCAAAACACATATTTTCATGAAATTGTAATATTCATTTCACCTCTTCCTCCTCTTCCTCTATATTCATGAAGCTATCCCCACTCTTCATTTTTTTATTCAGAAATTGGCATCGTAGTTCAATGCTATTGGTTGATCTTAATGATAAAGTGGGGAAATGCGAAAAATCTTCACAATATTATTGGATGAAAACTTTTGTATGGTATATATATATATAATAAAATTCAACTTCAAAGTATAAGGATGAATACAAATAAGACATTTGTGCTATTATACATTAATAATGATAACACGTGAAATCATCCGTACTATTGTACGGTAACAAGTAACACTGTACAGTCCCCATCTGCCGGTAAAAAGTAACATTGGGCAGACCCCTCCGTCGGTATACTTAGCACGGAACAGAACCCCCAACGGTCAGTAATGCAGGAAATCATGCTCAATTATCGACGTGCCCGAGAACCCGCTTACTATACCTACTTTGGTGTCTGCGCACTAACTGTATCCCGCTCAAGACTCTGAATCGAGTGCACGATCACTTTATCTGGTTCGGTCAGAGCGCGAGCCTTAGCAACTACTGTCACCGCGCTCAGTGGAAGTAGTAGTGCCCGTGTAGTGCCGCGCGTCGCGATGTCTGTGCGTGACGAGAGATCACTCACTCGCTCTGAGTCTGGGTGCATTTCTCCCACTCTGCTGCCGCAGTTGTTTGACGCGGCTCTCTCTCACACCTCTGTCACGGAATCTACTGCCGCTGCCGCGAAAGAATTGTCGCTGAAAGTGCTGCCTTAAAACACTGCTGAATCAACTGCAAAATTCTACTGCCTCTTCATTCATTCCTACACCTGAAAATACTGCCACCACAACACTGCTAGCCACTGCCGTCGCTCATCTGCCTGCTCCTGCTGCTGTTCTCACTGTACGACTACTGATCGACCCTGGTTCGGAGCTCTCTTTCATCTCTGAACACACTGCATCTCAACTGAAAACCCAATGTGACTGCTCAACTGTAAACATCATAGGCATTGGAGGTTACAAAGCCACTCGAACAAAAGGGAAAGTTACTTTTCCCCTACATTCCACTCATGACCACCGATTGATTAGTTTTCCACTGATTAGTTAATTATTGACGCCACGGCCAAGAGTGCACGTGAGTTCACTACGGTATCTAACGTTAGAGTGCCGGTAGGAAAGCATGATGGTCGGCATCACAACGATCGAATAGAATGAAATGGCCAGCGGCGCGTGGTCGATAGCACGGTCGATAGTTGCTATTGGCAATGCCCAGCGCCACATATCAATCAAAGAAGTAGCATTTGTGGAGTGGGGCGCGGGCGACCACAGACCACGCGGCGACATTAGAAATTCTAATGTCGCTACATGGCAAACCGGTAGGTCAAGTTAGGCCTTGCTGTAACATTCCGCCCATCATCAGCAACAACGTCGATGGTTGATGAATTTTTTTCATGTTTAGTTGAGTTGCTCATCAGGATTGAATTCTATTGAAGATCTTCTTGATTGTTGATTGGTAGAATAATCAGCTTGTGGATTGGGCTCTTGAGAATTGAAGTAGATGTTTTGATTGTCACCACCCTGGCCAAATGGTCTTTTCCTGGATGAATTTCAATTATTTTTGCAAGTGGCCACTTGCAAGGTGGTAGACGTTTATCTGAGAGTAAAACGAGTGTGCCGATCTTGATTGCGTCTGATGTATGGTACCATTTTGAGTGAACAAGTTGTTTTTGCAAATAATTTGTCGATCCACGTTACCAGAATTGTTGAGTGCGCCGCTGTATTAATTGCCATCTATTTAAACGTGTAGTCGCAACATCGGTCAAGAGTGGCTTAGGAACTAGAGTGATTGGTTTTCCAATCAAAAAATGGCCGGGTGTGAATGCAGATATGTCGTCAGGATCCTCCAGTCAATGGTTCCATTGGGCGAGAGTTTAATATTGTTTCAAATTAAGTCAGTTATATAGCTGCTTTTTAAAATGTTAATTTTAAGTCAGCTGTTGTTCGTCATATGATATTTCACTGACTTCACTACTGACTCTCACTTTCCACCCATGTGTGGTGAAGCTGGTGGATTAAATGCCCAATTAGTTCCATCATTTAATAGAAGTGTGCGGAGATATTGATTTTGCTGAGAGGATTGATTGGATAGAGTTTTGAGTGCAGTATCTGCTCCAATGAAATTTTTTTCACAGTCTGAGTGTAGAGTGTGGCAGATACCTCGTCTTGAAATGAATATGATGATATGAAGCCCTCAGTGGTACCATCACTGACAACCTCTAAATGTACAGCTGATGTGGTAAAACATACAAAAACACAAATCCAACATTTGTATGTTTTTGCACCTCTCCCTTTCCATGTTTTCAGAGAGACTGGACCGGCATAATCAACGCCAGTATGATGAAATGGTGAATGTGTGGTTGGACTCAAGTTTGTGGTAATTGTCTCATTAATTGTTGTGCTCTTTCTCCTCTGTGTCGAGCACATATCACACACTTACAGAGTTGAGATTTGATAGTTGTTCTGCCACCCAACATCCAGTAATTTTGTCTGAGTGTTGATGAACTTAAGGGGGGGAATACGTGTAGAGGCTTGAAAAAATTCAATTTTTTTTTTTTTTTCCCATAAATTGCTTGTAAAACTATTGAAAAATATACAGTTAAATTGTCAGGTCAAAATTATTATTCGTTCAAAAGTTACAAGCGGTTTAATAAGTGCGCTCGGTACAGCGCCCAAGAACATAATTTGCTGAACGGAGCGGTCGATTAGGTAGTCTTCATATTTTTTCATTCATTCATATACTACCAGGTATATATTTTTAAGAGAAAAAATGAACATCGGCAGATGTTCTTCCATTTTATTCGTATAGAAGCTACTAGAAGCATTAGCATCCTTGTAACAAACCATAGTGTAATATTAGTTTACAGCCAACCTTCGTAGCGTGCGTTTGCAGTATCAGTAAATAATGTCTTCGTATCCAAAAACAGAACGTGGTGATTGTGCTTGTCGTAGTAGACCACGCAAAAGATCTTTTCACGGAAATCAGTTTTTAAATACTGAATCAAACGAGTGTAGTGATAATAACGGAAGTATAAGTGCCAAAAAACTATCAAATACAATGAGTGAAAATGTAATCGTTAACCCATTACATTTTTATAGAATTATTGAATTTTTTACCGTCTTCACAGCTTTATCGGATATTCTCATATGTCGAAACTGTGAGCAGAATGTTAAATTTGCTGAAAGTGGATTTGGAATAAATCGTAGGATTGCTTTTGTCATGCGACTCTTGGGTGTTGGCCGAGAGGGAATTAATTTATTTTGTGATTATATGGACATGGGTACTGGTATATGTGAAAATACTTACAACTCGATACATGATCATATTCACAGTGCTGCTAAAAAAGTGTATGAATTATGTTGTAAGAAAGCTGTAGATGAAGAAAAAAACAAAAATGAGAAGCACGAAAGACCTCTTCTTAATTTTAAAGTATCTGGTGATGGAACTTGGAAGAAAAGAGGATTCAAATCATTATTTGGCGTTACAACTCTAATAGGCTATTATAGTGGAAAAGTTATAGATCTTGTTGTGCGGAGTAGTTATTGTCATGCGTGTGCCATATGGAAGAACAAACCGAAAACTTCACCGGAATATATAGCTTGGAAAGAAAACCATGATGAAAAAAGCTGCACACAAACACATAAAGGATCTGCGAGAAGTATGGAAGTTGAAGCTATCAAAATGATGTTTACAAGATCAGAAGAATTACACGGAGTAAAGTACGGTAATTATATAGGCGATAGATTCCAAAACATTCTCAGCAGTGATAAAATTGAACCCGTATGGTGATGAACTGACGGTAGTTAAAAGCGAATGCATAGGTCATGTGGAAAAAAGGATGGGAACGCGGCTCCGGAGCGTGAAAAAAGAAAAACATTTGGGCGGAAAGGAAAATTGACAGAAGCTTTATTAAAAAAATTGAGCACTTACTATGGACTAGCGGTTAGGAGAAATATGAATAGCGTCGAAGACATGAAAAAGGAGATAACGGGAACTTATTTCCATATGATATCAACAGATGATAATCCACAACATGACAATTGTCCAACGGGTGTAGATAGCTGGTGTAAATGGAACAAAGCTGAAGCTCTGGGGACAGAGCCTCCAAAACATCCGACACCTTTGCATTCTGACGTTCAAAAAGAAATTTTTTCAATCTATGAGAAGTTATTCCGGGATGATTTATTGGAGAGATGTTTAGGAGGCCATACTCAAAATGCTAATAATAGTTTCAATTCAAGTATTTGGCGTATAGCTCCTAAACATTCGCATTGTGGTTTAAAAACTATCGAAGTCGCTGCATACTTGGCTGCTTACTTTTTCAATGAAGGCAGTTGAAGTATTTTATTAGTTATGAACGAATTAGGTCTCATAGTTGGTAGCAAAAGCTTCAGTCACGCACAACAATCCGACTGTCAGCGCGTAGCCCGGCAAAAATAACGCAGCTCCTTGGACGGTAAAGAAGCCCGAAAAGCACGGAAAGAAAAGTTACAAGCTCAAAATGAAGCATATGAAGCTGAGGAAGGCTTACAATATGGTGCTGGAATAGCTGATTAATTGGTAAGTTGTTTCAATTCGTTTAATACGACTTTATATTAACTTTTTTCATCACTCATTTTTTGAACGCGTTTTTCTGAAAACTAATTTTTTCGAACTAGTGTACACTCTAGCTTAAAAAGTTTCCAACCAATCATCTTGAAATTCAGTATATGATTTGTTAACATAAGTGTGCTGAATATGAACCTCAATTAGAAGCGATATTTTCATTTGAACCGATTCTTTTATGATAAACAATATACGAAAAAATGGCAAAAGAACATGACTTACATTCACAGCCTTCCAAAAAATGCAAATTTTCTTTTTTTTTCTTTAAAATGAAATTCATATAAAAGATACATATATATAAGAATGTGATAATTTTGTTATATTGATTTCAGATGGAAATGATATCCTCCATAATGTACACCAGCTGCGAAGTCGGACGACAACCTACGAGATGTATCAGTTGACATCCTTACTTTTTTCCAAGTTTTATTCTTGTAAATATGAATTTTCACTCTTCAATATATATATATAAAATAACCTGAAAGTTTGAATGAATAATATTAATTTTTTATACCTTAAAATAATTGATGAAAATCTATTCGAAAACGGCTGTCTACCCGTATTCCCCCCCTTAATAGCGTACCTCCGTGCAATGTAACTTTATGCGTGTATTGGATGACTAAAGTTGCGAATTGAGATTGTTTTGGCAAAATAGCTGGATGTTTCGCCTTCGGACTCAATAATGAATTTTCTAATCGTCCGCCTACTCTAATGACTCCCTGATCATCCACAAATGCAGTGAGACGATCAAAAATATGATTGGATGGCAGAGTTGACTGATTATTGAGGATGGCAAGTTCCTGAGTAAAAAATGCAGCTTGAGTGGCTTTAATCCAAAAGAGTTATGCATTTTCCAAGTCAATTGTATTGAGTGGTGTGATGAGTGATGAGAGGAATTCCTTTGAAGATTGATATTGCTCTTTGGACGATGGAAGTAATCCGTAAGAGTCGAGTGAGTGAAGAGTATTTGTAAATAAAGTCCCAATGGTACTCTGACGTGATCATGGCCAAAAGTGGAATATTTTCGCGTATTTCTGACTAAATGGCAGGGTTGATTGCCGTCTGAAGAATGGGCCAGGAGTCATCTGACTTGGGAAGCCATGGTGGTCCTTCCTACCACAGCGAACTTTCGAGCAATTGAGTGGTTGTGACGCCTCTCGATGCTCAATCTGCTGGATTTTCTTTGCCTTTGGCAAATCTCCACTGCGCAGTTGGAGTGAGTTTTTGGGTGGAAATAACTCGGTTTTGTACAAAGTCGTTTCAGCGTGATGGATGTGATTGTATCCATCCGAGCGTGACAGATGAATCTGTCCATAGGTTGATGGAGGCAATTGGTTGATCGATCAATTGTTGAACTGAAGCAACTGTTACGTTCCTGGGACAGGTTGGAGGTATTTTATTGGTGAGAATAAACCAAGGCTGTGTCGACCAGTATTACCACTGGTGCCTGCGAGTCTTATTTTGGCACTTGAGTTATTTCCCGACCGATGGCCCACAACTCTGATCTCTATAGGTATGTCCGAGCGATCGAGCCGCAACGCGCGGGTGAATTTGAATAAGAGATTGGAGACACTTGATGATTTCAATTACAATGTATTTATTTATTTCACTGACTTTACACTAGAGTTACACTTTTACTTATAAGTATTTGTTTACGTTAACTTAAGAGTGTTTGAGTTTCCTTAAGAGCGATTTCTAACACTTGAATTGATCGGTTTCTACTCGAAGGATTTGATAAAGTTTCTGAAGTTGACTAATTTAGATTCTTTGAGGAGAAACGGAGGTTGAATGTTCTTTCACGTGATTGAGATGAATCTATATAAGTATTTCGAGATCTTTTCTCAATGAGAACAAGACTGTGATGATACTTGAGTTCTAGGATACTGGATGATTTCTACTCTTAACTTGAATGAGAGCGATTTTCTATGAGCGAGTCCATGTATAGGGTTTTGGTTGACGCGCGTTTTCCTGCCGTGGGAAAATCGTGCTGACGCATGCGTTTGGTGCTGGGCCCGTGAGTCCCGATCATTAGTGGCGTGGTCAGCTTGCGGGTCCATACCTTTCATGAATCACCCTTGAGAAATTAACTGTCTAATAGGAAGTCAATGTTATCTTATTTGCTATATTACTCTCATGCGTCTTGGCGCTTTCCATATACTTATCTATAACTACTTATTTACTCAGCCGCAGCGTTACGCATCTATATATAAATGCATTATTTGTTATTTGTTAGTTTGAATATCGTTTATGCGTCATCCGCATTTTCATGCGTGTGATTGTTTGACATCGTTATCTACGGATGTGGATGTTGACAGATATAGTTATTTATGAATGTAGTTATTTATGCATATGATTGTTTATACATATAGTTGTTTATAGATATGGTTATTTATACGTATAGTTATTCATAAACATAGTTGTTTGCACTTATGGCTATTTATGAATATGACCATTTGTATTCGTGGTAATTTATAAATGTGGTTATTTATACATGTGATTATTCATGCATAATTAATTAACAGTCCTGTTGTTTATGCATAAATGGCCTTCAAATGATTTTTATGTTATTTGCTGTTGACGCTAATCATATATTAATGCATGATTGACATTTATGCTCAAGCTCACTTATCATTTTATATTAGCGTCGCATCAGTTGGTATGACAGTCTGCGAAAAAATGATACATGGACGTAACACAACCAATTTGGACAACAAGAGTGCGGCGTCGAGCTCCAGGCGTGGAATTGTTAGTTTCGACAAGGGCGCTATAGTCTAAGAGCTGGCAACGTTTTCGAGCGAGAATTTTATAAAGGCCAGTTTTCAAATATGATATCGCTCTCACTCTCCCGGGCGTCATACGGGTTACCTGGCTGGCGGTAGTGGTTGCGTTTGTCAGTGCGCATCGTATTTGCACAGGTAAAATATCCATTTTTCAAACAATTTTATGAAGGTTCATTTTTTTTTTATTATTTCAATTGAACTTTTAGCAAC
>JAPYZH010000938.1:0-11937 GCA_030523085.1 Meteorus colon | reverse complement strand
AAAAAAAAAAAAAAAAAAAAAAAAAAAAAAAAAAAAAAAAAAAAAAAATAAAATAAAAAAAAAAAAAAAAAAAACAGAAAAGAAAAATGAGCAAACAATTGTGGAAGAATTTTTTTATTTGTTCGTTTAATAATTACCACAATTCTATTTTGTTTATTCTTTTCGCTTTTTTTTTAATATATTAAGAATTGAGTTTAAATTTAAACAAAAAAGAAAAAAAAATGTTACACTTGGTGTAGGAATTTTTGTTTATTTTTTCTTCTCTCTTTTGTATTAAATACAGTGCTTGGCACAATTGACGAACGATCTAAAGTGATTAATATTTTGTCTTTTTTTTTTACTATTTTCCTCTTTAAATAAACTATCAATTGATGATTATTATTTATTATATGAAATGATTATTTGTAATTAGCGTTTTAAATTTGTAGAAAAAGTCGACTGTAAAGGTGAAAAAAAATTGGATCAACATGAAATTTATTATTGAGATGAAAGTTAGGTTATGTGTAACGATTATTTAACGGAAAATATTGTTCTGCTTTATTGTGATGGAGAAATCGCATTTGGTGGAGTATCGCTGGATTATGCGTGATGAATTTGAGGTTAGGAGATAGAAAATGGCGACCAATTTCTTCGGGACAATTTTCCGCCATTTTGTTTAACACAATTAGGTTAGATTGATTATGATAGGACTGCGTGTTGTGACTAGTGTGAATAATGGATATTTTAGAAGAAATTGTCAATTGAAGTTGTGACAATACGTGTTGAGACGTGTTTCAAACGTGTTCTGATAATGTCGTTAAAAGTTAACCTAACATTTTATGGAAGAAATTCTCAATTGAACTTGTAACGATTCGTTTATTTGAAACATCTACATGAAATCATTTTTTTTTCGTTTGCACTGCTGCATATTCTGATCAATTTACTCAATCATCAATTGATATCGTTCATTGATTATCAATTCCGATGTATGTGATCTTTGCTCTACCAATGACTCTTTCGCCATCGTGACAATCTCCATGCGAAGTCACGTCAACGAAGGCGCGTGGTTTTTGCCCATCTTTAATATCCACAACGACCTTTATTTTGACGAGATCAAAGTATCTGCGGAGTGAGCGCCATTCTATGGAACCTTCATATGACAATCCATCGTTCCCTTTATCAATAAATTGGTCAAGATCTAATGAAAAATGTAGAGGATGTGTTTTGTCAACATTCTGTTGGAATATTCCGACAACTTTAATTCGAGTGTTCTTATTGAAATCTTCAAATTTGTAATCTTGTGGAATATTTTCACGCAAAGTAAGTTCTCCAGAGACTGTTCCAGGAAAATATAATAATCCACAGCTCTGTGCTTTATATTCTTGAGGATTTATTACTTTGTATACATTCGCTGATGCTGAAATCCATAAGGCAAAAGAATAAGCAAAAAGTGAGGTTAAGTTTTGATGATATTTTGTATTGTTTCTTCTTTCGTACAGTTCAATACAATTTGTTAGACGTTAAATTGGAAATTATCTGGATCCATTTGGTATTCATACCCAATTGAGCACAGTGATATCATGTTCAATTTGAGGTTATTGCCTGAAGGCATCAGGACTGAAATAATTCTGCAAAAAAATATAATAATTCTAAAATTTGTTGGCTTTGACGTAAATGATGAAATTGTTCGCAATGAGAATAGCAACGACTCTTCTTCTTTATATCCTTGTCTGGAGCTTTAGACTTATTGCATAATGGAAATAGAAATAAGAGTTGAGTCCAAAGTGGATTTGGTGTAATAGCAAAGTCTTCACAGTCATCATATTGTCTACTGCTCCAACAGGATTCCACATATAGTGCATATGAATCAACAACATGGACAACTGTACTCTTAGCAAATGTTGAAGTCCATAAAGCAAATAAAAAGCAAAATGTTAGGTCAACTTTCAACGACATTATCGAAATACTTTTGTTACAGGTCTTGACACTCGTCGCAAGTTGACCTAAATGAAAAAAAGAAAAATTCCATTGCAACATCCAACAATCATCACTATCAACAATTTTACTAATGACGATTTAATTAAATGAGAAGATTGAGGTAAGTTTCATTTTTCGTATCATATATTTCCGTAAATTCGAGCAACAGATAATGATAAAAATAGAATTCCAATCAAAATGTGTCACAGAATAGAACGATTTTATCAATAACGTCAAAGCCGAAATGAATCATGAGTTTATTTTGTCAAAGATAGCCAACTCATTCCAGGGACCTTGCGGCAATTAGATCAAATCTCTGATGAAAGCACTGCGTGCTCTAGTTAGTATAAATACCGGATGTTTTAGAAGAAATTGTCAATTGAACTTGTGACAATTCGTGTTGAGACTTGTAACAAAAGTGTTCTGATAATGTCGTTAAAAGTTAACCTAACATTTTGCTTTTTATTTGCTTTATGGACTTCAACATTTGCTGAAAGTACAATTCATCAAGTTGTTGATCCATTGGAACTTTATGCGGAATCTTGTTGGAACAGTAGACAATATGATGACTCTGCAGTCTTTTATATTACACCAAATCCAATTTCAACTATACCACGTGGACTTTTCACTGAAAATACAACGATGATAGCTCATGGATATTTTGAACAGTACACAGGATCTGGTGGTTATTTCAAAAATACTACGTTGGTCTTTGATAACTTCCAAGAAGGATCTTACAGAGTAAATCACCATTGGGACTATGAGAACTCAGTACTGACCCAAAAAACTGAAATTTGGATTTGGATGCGACAATATTGGGGTCAATTTGATCTTTACCTTGGTATAAAGGCCTTTTCTAGATATGCTTGCAGCTGTGCCAGTGCAAAAGCTAAAATTACACATATTGAAATTGATAATACAAAATCTTATTATTAACCATCAGAATCTGAAAATTCAGTTGTAAATGATGGAAAAGCAAACAATTTAGATCAATCTGAGGATACGAAAAAATCATTGGAATAAAAAAATGAAGAAAGAAATCAATTTCGTGCAAATGTATTGAATAAAGTTGCATTACATAACCTAATTGTCTATCAATTGTTCTTTTTTCTATTCACAATATTTTTAATCATTTAAAATCTTCAACGAATTCATTTTCATTATTCTCATTCATCATTAGTGAATTCACATAACGAAAAAAAAGAAATTAATGGGGTTTATGTTGTTGGGAAAAAAACATTTTCAAAATTCTATTTCTATACGCTGATGAAATTAATTTGAACTTCCAGAAAAACGATGAGCACAAAGAATCATTAATGTTGCAATACTCATTAAGAACTATCTTATCATGGAAGTCGAAGCCAACAAATTTCGAAATTATTTCATTTATTTACAAAATAATTCCATTCCAAATGCCTTCCGGCAATAACCTCAAATTGATGATGATAGCACTGTGTTCCATTGAGTATAAATATCAAACGGATCCACATAATTTTCAATTTTACATCTGAACAAATTGTATTGAACTGTACGAAAGAAGAAACAATACAAAATGTCGTTAAAAGTTAACCTCACATTTTGTTTATTATTCGTCTTATGGACTTCAGCATCAGCCAATTATTACGCCGTCACAAATGTTCGGGAATATAAAGCAGACAGCTGTGAAGCAGAAGGTGCTGTTGTAGACTCTGGCGAACTTACTCTCAATGGAGATATTCTACAAGATTACAAAATTGGAGATTTCAATAGTAATACTCATATTGAAGCTATCGGAGTATTCCAACATAACGCTGGCGGTAGATTAGAAAGCTATTTTTCATTAGTTCTTGACAAATTTACTGACAAAGGGAGCGATGGATTGTCTTATGAAGTGTCCAGAACATGGAAAAATCCCACAATTGTGCATCGAGACGTTGCAATAAAGGTCGTTGTGGATATTAAAGATGGGCACAAACCACGCGTCTTCGTTACCGTGACTTCTGAAGGATACTGTGCCCTTGGTAAAGCCAAGGTCACATACATCAAAATTGGTAATGAATCAACGGTATCAATTAATAAATGAGTAAATTGATCAGAATACGCAGAAGAGCGAAAGGAAAAAAAAAATGATTTGATGTAGATGTCTTAAATAAAGTATCATAACCTAACTAAATTGTTCATTATCATTTTTTCTCCTTTTCATTAACTACAATCTTGTTTGTTATATTATTTATAACAAATAATAAAAAAAAATCTGTAGAATTCTTTGAATACAGATGAATTCATTGTCGATTTGTATTTATAGTGTAATTTTCCGCTCGTTAAATTATTTGAAATGTTCAAATTTCAATTGAATTTCTTAACGATTTCAAACACAAAATTGATAAGATAAGACCAAAAATGGGATTTTTATTTGTTTACAGAACATTTATAAACTGATCAATGTTGATAGCACTGGGTGCTGTGGTTGGTATAAATACTGGATATTTTAGAAAAAATTCCCAATTGAACTTGTAACAATTCGTGTCGAGACGTGTTACGAAAGTATTTTGATAATATCGTTAATAGTTAACCTCACATTTTACTTTTTATTTGTTTTATGGACTACAACATTTGCTTAAATTACAATTCACCAAGTTGTAGATTCATATGAACTTTATGTGGAATCCTGTTGGAGCAGTAGACGTTATGATGACTCTGAAGACTTTGCTATTACACCAAATCCACTTTCAACTCTATTTCTATTTCTATGATGCAATTAATCTAAAATTCCAGATAAGAATATAAAGAAAGAGAATCGTTAATGTTGCAATGCTCATTAAGGACAATTTTATCATCGAAGTCAAAGCCAACAAATTTCAAAATTATTTAATTTCACAGAATTATTTAATTCCAAATGCCTTCGGGCAATAACCTCAAATTGACCATGATATCACTGTGTTTCATTGGGTATAAATACCAAATTTATCCAAATGATTTTCAATTCAACGTCTCAGTAATTATATTGAGCAGGACAACGAAAAAGCAGTACAAAATGTCCTCAAAAGTTAACCTCACATTTTGCTTATTCTTTGTCCTGTGGACTTCATCTTCAGCAAGTTATTACATTGTCGCATATCCTCGGGAATATAAAGCAGACAGTTGTGAAGCAAATGATCCTGTTACAGACTCTGGCGAACTTATTCTTCATCGAAATATTCTACTAGATCACAAGATTGAAGAATTCAATAATAATACTCATATTGAAGCTTACGGAGTATTCCAAACGCACATTGCCACTGGAAATTCAACTACTTCTTCATTAGTTCTTGATAAATTCACTGATGAAGGGAACGATGGATTGTTCTATGAAGCATCCAGAACGTGGCAGGCCTACTACAAAGTTCATCATGAGGTCACAATAAAGGTCATTTTGTATATTTGGGGTTGGTAAACAGCACGCGCTTACGTTAGCGTCACATCGAACGGACTTTGTGCCGATATCACAGGAGGGGCTCTTGGTAGAGCCAAAGTCGAATTCATCGAAATTCGTGCATAAGCGATATCAATTGATGATTGAGTAAATTGATCAGAATATGCAGAAGAGCCAAAGAAAAAAAATGATTTGATGTAGATGTTTTAAATAAAGTATCATAACCTCACTTAATTGTTCATTATCATTTCTTCTCCTTTTTATCAACTACAATGTTGTTTGTTATATTATTTATAACTAATAATGAAACAAAATCTGTAGAATTCTTTGAATTCAGATGAATTCATTGTTGGTTTGTATTTATAGTGTAATTTTTCGTTCGTTAAATTATTTGAAATGTTCAAATTTCAATTGAATTTCTGAACGATCTCAAATACAGAATTGATATGATAAGACCAAAAATGGGATTTTTATTTGTTTACAGAACAATTATAACCCGATTAATGTTGATAATTGTATTGATGATAACAATTACGTTCATGGGTTTAACTACTAAACAATAAAAAACATTAAATTGGTTGGTATGTGTAAGAGACGATTTGTTAGGTTATTTCATTGCAAACGTGTTAAAACCTGCACGAAAATCAGTCGAATCGAGTTTATCACATGAACAACACAAAATGTCGATGAAGTTGAGCTTTATATTATGTTTCATTATTGTGCCATGGAGTATAGAATGTGGGAACATCAAACAACTCATTAATGCTGGAATATTGAAGAAACAGAGCTGTGGTACAACTAAATTGTTATCTGCTGCAAGAAGATCAGCCCCAATTCGTATTGATCAATGGGGCGGTTTAAAATATGAAGAACTGAATGATAATACGATTGTGGTTGTACATGGAAAATTTCATTTGCATGCTAGTGATGATATGAAATTTGATTTTTCTGTATCTAATGCAGATCAGTATGTATATAATGGATTTGATAAAAGATATTTTTCACGACACGAAATAACGCGCTACTTTTCTGTTACTGAATATCTATACGTTGTGTTGTATATTGATGTTAAATTTACATATGATTTCTTTGATGTAACTCACAAGATTTACACTCGATCGAATGGAGTATGGGATTGTTGCACAGCACAATCTGCAATAGAATCAATTGATATTATTAATTAAATTGTTGGTTATGTTATCACAACTGTGAATGAACTTGCAGTTGTGCTACTGCAAAGTTTCTAATAAAACAAATTGGAATTATTAATTAAATGAATTATTGTCAATCCAGAATTTCTATGTTTCTGTATCTCCTACATTATCTACAAAATTCTTCTGTATAATTTTGTTAAACAACAAATGAATGATTTGGAATAAAATTGATAATGAAAGAATATAACTGATGATTTCATTTTGTTATTAATTGCGTTCGATGTAACAATTTGATAAATTCCGGTAGAGGATAATCAAAGTTTCGAAAAGATTGGATTTCTCAATGTCGATTTAACGACAATTTTATGTCTCGATGATTACAAAATGTGACTGGAACTCTGACAAAAGAATAAAAGCAAAAGCTTATTTTTGATATTACAATCCTTATTTCCCAAGAAATTTCAACACTATTTTATTGAGTTCTATAAAATTATTTCATTCCGGATGCCTTCAGGGAATAACCTCAAATTGATCATGATAGCACCGGGTGCTCTGATGGGTATAAATACCAGACATCTCTAGACCGTTTTCAATTAAACTTGTGACAATTCGTGTTTAAACTTGTAACAAAAGCATTGAAATAATGTCGTTAAAAGTTAACCTCACATTTTGCTTTTTATTTGCATTATGGACTTCAGCGTTTGCCACGACTTATACTTACAATGTCGTTGATCCATCTGAAGTTTATATAGAATGCTGTTATCACTTAGAGTATACCAATGAAACCTTCACCGAATTTGCTGTCAACCGAAATCCATTGCTGGATATGCCGATTGGAGTTTGGAATGAGAACACAACTGTTACAGCTCATGGATATTTTGAACAATATATAGGATCTGAAGGTTATTTCAGAACTGATAAGTTAACCTTCAACAAATTCGCTGAAGGATCTTACAGAGTAAATCACGATTGGAACGCTGAACCATTTCCACGGGTTCAACATACTCAAATATGGCTCTGGTGGCGTTACCATATTGATAACTTCGAATTATTGGTTGGTGTTCAAAGTTTGGCTAAACATAGTTTCAGCTGTTCCAGTGCAAAAGCTAAAGTCACATCTATTGAAGTTGATCATTCTAAAAACGAAGCTTAACTTCCAAAATCCAAATATTTACTGGAAAAAAATGGAGAAGCAAACGAAAGAATCATTGGAACATAAAGATGAAGAAAAGAATTGATTTTGTTTAAATATTTTGAATAAAAATTCTTCACATAACCTAATTGTTTATCAATTGTTCTTCTTCTTATCCACAATGTTACCCTACATATTTTTAATATAAAATACTAAATAAAATTCTGTGTGTTTTTTTGAATTGAGTCGTTGGATTCTTTTTTATTTGTAGGTTATGTGGAATCGTTGGTGGAAAAAGTTTCATTTAGTTCTTTGTCTATTCGGACATTTTATAGACCTGGACTGAGAAATAATTCATCAACAATTAAAAAAGCTGTTGAATTTTAATCTTCGTCTTCGTTTGTTTCATTATCAATTCGATTTTTTTCAAATGAAGACGATCTCGTTCTTTCACTATTTCCAACCTTAACAATTGAGGTTATACCAGAATTCAATCGGACATTTTACAATATAAATTAACAAAAAATCGCTTACTCATTTCGATTTATGAATTGATCTGCAGGATTTTCTCCAACCAAAACGAATGATTCACATCGATTCTTCACATTTTCTTCACCTAATCCTCACAATCCATCGAATTTTGTGCGACATCAAAATGGCCGAATGCGCAGCTCGCTATCTCTCTCTATTGCGCATAGTGAAATCAAACCTGTTGCTGTACATAGAAACTCCACATTCATTTGTATACAAACGAAATACACGTCTCAATCATTGTGCATCACCAAAGAGGTTATGTTAACATTTTCATAACAATTCAACCGTTTTATTATACAATAATCCAACAATAAATACAAAGCATAACCTAAAAAT
Source organism: Meteorus colon (assembly GCA_030523085.1). Lineage (NCBI taxonomy): Eukaryota > Metazoa > Arthropoda > Insecta > Hymenoptera > Braconidae > Meteorus > Meteorus colon. Next base: position 3,434 of record JAPYZH010000938.1, on the reverse strand, counting down.
GGCCAATGGAACAATAAACGTATTAATTGACGACTGTTTATTAAAAATATTTACATATTTCTCACTTGGTGATTTAGTAAACGTAACAAAAGGTACGAAATTATTAACACATTATTCATAACCTCAATCTTTCATAAATTAACAAACATTTCCTTATTAGTTTGTAGACGATGGGAATCACTTAGCCAAAAACGATGGTATAAACTCAAAACATTTGAATGCATTGGTGATAAAAATTTATTCTTAACAAAATCACCTGATAGTCAATACAAAGTAAAAAATTTAACTGAATTAAAATTAATACTTTCATATTGTGGTCGATATTTAGAATATTTACGTCTTTGGGCTTTATATTCAGTCGATGATGAAGTTTTTACATCAACAATAATGTCTGTACTGAATAATTGCAAAAATCTTCGTGAAATTGATATTAATGATTCATATTGTGGATCAAAATCACCAACTTATTGTATTGATCGTGATTGGGATGGTATTTTAATGACTTTATTACATAGCAACAAAAAGCTCAAAGCATTTTCTTTGCTTGGTACAATAGAAGCTGCTGGAAAATTTTTATATTATTTACCAAAAGGTTTAATTCAATTAGATTTAGGAGACATCAGACGTATTAGACCATCTCGACTTTGCATAATGTTTAAAGATCTTAAACGTTTACGTTCATTTACTTGTTACAATATTGATGATTCAATTTTAAAATCAATTTGTGAAGACACTAAACTAAAAAAATTATCAATAAATTATTCAAGCAGATTAAAAGAGTCATTTAGTTATTTATCAAAATTTGTTACTTTACAAGAATTGGACGTTGAATCAATCAATTCATTTTTAGATGATGATTTAATAAATATTTCAAATAATTGTAAACAATTAAAGAATTTAAATATTAATAAATGTAAGAAATTAACAGATCGTGGATTATCTGGTCTTGCTGAATTGCCAGAATTAAAGATATTAGAAATGAGATATATGGAGAATGTTACTGATGAACCTGTTGGTAATTTGCCTGCAACAATTCAAAAAATTTCTTGTACTGGATGTTGGGAAATGTGTGATGATGGAATAATTAAATTAATTGAACGTGCATCAGAACTTGTTTCATTAAATCTTGTTGGTTGTCATAAAATTACTAATCAAGTTGTTCATTCAGCTGTTGCGGCGAAAAAGAAACGAATTAATAATGTTAATGAGTTAATTATTCATCATTTTTTTACTTTAATTGATAAAATAGAGATTGAAAGAGAGTATGGGATGACGATTATAGATATATATTGTTTAGTTATTAAATAAATTAATTTAGAAAATCTAATTGAGGTTTTGGTTGATTATGAAACAATTGTTAGGTTATGTATGTTTTATTTAAGTTTTGTTCTTATGTTTCATTAATTTGTGCGTGATTAATTATGATTATGATGATAATTATTTGTAATAATATTGATTGAAATAAATTTGGCGATATCAAACTGAAAAAACTGTTGAATTTTGTAGGTTATGTGGAATCATTAATGGAAAATGTTTGATGTAATGTTCGTTTATTTGCATTAACGACAATGGTGAATATATGTTGATGTTATAGACAATTTCTTTGTTATAAATAATCATAGTTTCTTTATACAAGTGTAGAATAAATATTTTTCCATCTTGAAATCATCAAAGATCGGTCTTGAATTAATTATTTCAAAGTTTCGCGCGGTTTCAAAGACGTATGGAAATGTTATCAAAATGGCGGACGGTTCTTATGGAAACATCGCCGTATTGGATAAAATTGAGAACTCTTGTAACCAATGAACAGCACTGAATTCAAATACGTTTGAATTTGAATTTGAATGAAATTTCTTAGAATTATCCGTACGGTAAAAAAAAGTTTAGAACAATTTTTTCTTTTTCAATGCAGTTTTTTATTGTTATTTATGTTGCTTCACTTATACAGAATATTATATTTGATGAAATATGCCATTATTCTTTTCACCATGTAGATAATAAGTATCGAATGCATCCATCGATAGTACATTAATGATCGATAACATCTTCACAGATTTTTTTCTGTCGATTCCAGTTCGTGCCGGTCTTACAATTACAAAATGGCGACCAGCGAGAACATTTTTGACTCAAATCAGGACAAACCATATCTACCCTCGAGCATTCTAAATAAAAAATGAACAAAATAAGACCTCAATGTCATTAATGAATTTCTAACCTCTAAATATGTGAACAAAACGAATGAAAATGAATGAATAACCTCAAATATATGAACAAACCCAATGAAAATAATAAATCATTCATTTGAAATAAATTTCTCACTTACTCCTTCTACACATCTTATTTTGTTTATCCCATATATAATAAGGTTTGCAAACGCAACTTCCAATATAACCATTAAAAGAAACATCACAAATGGCTTCACCAGCATCAATACAATGATCATGAGTCCAACAAGCTATAACCCAAATAGCACCAACAATTACAACGTCCAATATTCATTCACTAATTATCTGAATATAAAATAATTAAAGAAATTCACCCTGAACACAAGATCTACGACTTAAATCCCAATTATATCCAGGTGCACATCTACATTTTGGTATTTTTTCACCAAGTTCACAAACTTCTCCTTCATCACAATTATTTTCATCAATTGAACACCCTAAATTGAATAAAAAAGAACCACCATGTGAACAATTACATCTCCAAGCCGAGTATGCATTTTCAGGTTCTAATTTCATACATCTTAGCACAGTTGGTGAACAATCATCATCACTAAGGCACGCTGAATTGATCGAATAAACAAAAGATTCATTTCTCAACAAGAAATTTCAGGTTCAGACAAGAATTTTGTAGGTTATACCAAATATTTCCATAAGATGAATTTGCTACTTCTAATGGAAATGCTGAATCATTTCTTTTACATATTTTATCTTGGAGTTCCCATGTATAATTAACTTTGCAGACACAATTTCCGATTTTGGGGTTATGTGAAAAATCACAAATTGATCCACCATAATTTGTGCATTGAGAGTCACTCCAACAAGCTCAATAAAACAATTAAAATAAATAATTCATGTAAGAATTGAATGATTTCATTTATTCATCATTTAAATTGAATGTTAAATATAAGAAAATTAGAAATTAACCTCATTTGATTGATTTAAAATGCAAATTTTTGTTTAATTATGATAAACTTTGTGGAATTACCTTGCATACAAAATTTACGAACTGGATCCCATTTATGACCTGGTGCACATCTACATCTGGGTGCTTTTTTGGATAGATCGCAAAGTTCGCTTTTGAAATCACATTCACTTACCTCTGATGAGCAGCCTAAATTGAATAAAAAAGATTGAAAATGATGAATAATAAATATTGTTGATGGGTTAATGATGAATAATTGTTATTTACTTCGTACGCAGGTTCCATAT
>JAPYZH010000937.1:0-11265 GCA_030523085.1 Meteorus colon | reverse complement strand
TTGTCCCCCGGCCGCCATCTTGGAAAAAATTTTTTAAGTATGTATGTAACCTATAAAAAAATATCATAAAACCAAGTTAAACATTTCGTTTTGACCGGAATCTTATGAGCATTGACGAACCCAGTCAACTTTGAAGCGCTGTCACAGCGTTTTAAATTAATGAAATTGAAGAAAAAATATATACAAAAATGTTCCTCACAAGACAATCTACAAGATTGATCTGATGTAATTTTTTTGTAAAATGCATAAAAAAAAAGTTATAGAGCAAAAAAGAAAATTTTTATCGAAAATTTCTCACTTTTTTGCTCATAACTTCTTCAATTTTGAATTTAGGGCAAAAAGCTATATAAACATATTTGTAGGCAAAGCGATTTGCTACAAATTATGTATCTACGAATTTTTTGTAGGACCCATAGTTTCGGAGATACCGAGAAAAAGAGTTTTCACCCCTTTTTCCAAGATGGCGGCCGGGGGACAAGGGCGGCAACCCCTCAAACTTGGGGTTAAGCTTCTACTGACCCCCCCAACACATCCCAAGGATAAAATTGCGTCCTCTAACAAATGCAATACTTTGCCTTCGAATTGTAACATTTCAATGGACTAGTTTCAATTCTCGCGCGAGTAAAATAAAATATACAAATCAGTTTTGACCGTGAACAGTGCGCGTTAAGGCGTCTTCTCACTTTAGGGCGCTTTGAAAATAGGCTATTTTCATGATTTTTTTTCGAGGATCTTTGCCAAAAATTATGGGATAAAATGGATCCTTTGTAATAAACACATCTTTCAATCTGATGATATGCACTATAGCCACTGACATACTGAATCTAAAACTGTTTTATTTTTTTGTTTTGGATGACCCGTCTCGGAAAAACCATCAACAAGGCACGAACATAACATTTCTACATGATACTACTGTAATATTATAAAATTGTTCAAAAAAATAAAAAAAATATTTTTTCATGTACTTGAAAGATATGTTTATTACATAGGACCCATTTTATTCCATAATTTTAAGCGAAAATCCTCGAAAAAAAATCGCGAAAATAGCCTATTCTCGAGGCGCCTAATGTGAGAAGACGCCTTAATGAATTTTCTTTGACATTTTATTAATCCAAGATAATCAATACGATCGACAATATTCTGAATTTCGCGATTCAATTATTATTTCTCTATTTAATTTGAATTTTCGTTTTTATTATTTAATTAATTTAACTTCACCTCTTTTCCCTATCCCGTGTTATTATTCGATGGAATAGGCATTAAATAGGGAAACTAACAGTCGCGTAAATTATCTTCCGACGTGACACTACTATTACTTTCGGTCCACACTTTACTTATTGAAATAGTGTTCCTCACAGGTTTTCCAATACTGCTACTGTCACAATACTCTGTATCTCTAACAGATACTCCTCCTTCAAATAAAATCTCTCAATACGTTTTAACACACAACCTTTCACTATGGTTGCCTAGGCGGGAGTGATGCCGTCTTCTCCGACTCCTTCGTCCAGTCCTCCGGAAAATCTGATTGGCTGTTCTCCCCTAATTAATTGAAATTTTCAGCACGTGTCACCACTATCCACACTTGTTGAGTGGTCACAATGCCATCATCCATAGGTCATCCGGTCCGGAACTAGATAACAGTATCTATCCTAATTTCGCGATCGCCCGGGCAGAGCTATTCATCTAGTTCGCGCCGGAGTTTCTTCGTGCGGTGATCGTTGATTGGCCAGATAACTCATGGCCTTGACTCGCCTAGAAGCTGCAGGGGGGCAGGGCGCACCAAATCCGGAATAATGGACCATTGACATATCGATGCATAGTCACATCTATCATCCGGAGATCCTTCGTAGTAACTCGCTGTCCAATCCTAATGTCGGTCAATCCGTTGAGAAAATCTTCATCCAATCCCAGATCGAATGAATGTATTCCCATTTCCATCTCTCGCCAACGCCACGCACAAGAATTTTGAGAAATTCAATAGGAAGAATAGAGAATGAGGATATAAGCGTCTCAAGACAATCGAGGGTATCAGTAGGTAGCTAAACAAGCGCGTCAGAACTATGTAACGTTTGTTTCTCAATTAAAAGAATTGAAATCCGAATTATTCTCAAATAGCCTTTCTAGGGGCCACGAGAATTGTTACAAATGGATTGTGTAATGATTTAATAATTTATTTCATGAACTGTAATGAGCACAAGGGATGCCACCCAGACCTATAAATGAAAAGAGAAGGATGAACAAGTGTCTGGGTACTTGTTCGTTGTATTTAGCTGTATGATAAATCAAAAGTCAGTTATTCAACCATTAACAATATGTTCATTCAACCTGGCAGAAGGCCAGATTGCTTCTACATTCAATGGGTACAATATTAATAAATTTATCCGAAAGTATTGAATATTTACCGCTCGATCCAACGGCCGAGAGGCGCGATCGTCCGCTGCCATCGCACGCGAGCCGCTCACCGATATTTCCTCTGCAGAATCAACCTGTAATTATTTGACAATGATTGGAATTATATTATTCTATATTAATAACGCACGAGGATGGAAAAAGTTCGTTAGGATGAGTCTACGGTTGAGGCTTTACCGAAATGATTAATATGATAAATAAATGAATGAATTCCAATCAATCGTTGGAGACAAAGTAACGCGCAATAGAATTTTCACTTGTGCACAACGCGCGACGCTTATTTCCGTTACAATTTTTATAATGATAGAATAAATATCGCACCTGCGGGACAACTCACGTGAATACCAGTTATTCAATTTTCCAACCCTCCGAAGTTCTCGGTAGTAGTTTGGCTCATGATGTCAAGGCAAGATGCTACAGGTGATGGTGAAGGCGTCACAATGGTTAATAGCCGTTGGATCAGTCGTTTGCTCGGTAGCGTCTTCGCAGATGATTTTCCACATGATGATTTCCACAATCGTTTTCCTCACTCTTCACCGCTTCACTTTACCTCAATTTTTCACTATTACTTGTGTATAATTACTTATTTTACAATTCTTCAGTAATACTTTGATTTTCTTTGTTCTATTGGCAATCTCTACTATGACACGTCTATCGTAGTTGGGTCATCGACCAGAAGTGATGATGGCCGTGAATTTCACTAGTAGATATCCTTGGCCTTCTTCTCCGATTAGTTATTAATTTGTCCGATTTCCCTAATCAGCGCTAATGCACGGTCGATTTTAAAGGAATTGGATTCGCCATCGATTAATTGGGGCACAGGATGGGTCATTGACCGTTTCGTCTCCTAGATCTTGTCCCCTATCCGTAGTTTGAGTGCATTGCACATGCGCCGGCCGGTCTGATTGCGCGCTGCATCGATGTGCATCCTTCCTAGGCTACTAGTTCATTGTCTAGGTTAGTTTCAATATTTCTGGCGATGAGTGACAGGTGAGTTTGTGTGAGCCTGTCACCAATAGTACTGGAAGTTGTCCGTGAGTTGCCCTTAACAACTAATATCTATCCTTTTTTCATCATTAATATATATATTTTTATTTCAGGTTATTTACCTCTAATTTGAGATGAGTGAGCGACTCGGTTCATTGAATATTAATAATTCGAGTGTGGCTGGTGCGGTGAGCCGACAAAATCCCCGAATTCGCAATACCCGTGACTAAATTTCCATATCCAGAATCCTCACTGTCAGAAATCCTCGAAATCAAAATTCCCCGAAGTCAAAATACTCATAAACAAAAATCCCCCTCCTTTCCTCCGTTTGGAATGACTAGGCTTAGTGTGTTGATGTTTATACTTCTATCAACAACTAGAGATATTGGACAATAATATTTATCCTGTGTTGATGCATAGATAAACACACACGCACGTAAACAAATTCATTTCCTTTAGAATTTAATTCTTAATCGCTCCGCAAATATTAGTATGATGTCGTCTGTCGAACGATTGAGTACGCATCAACATGCCTCTCCATTTCGTACTGAATCAAAAAGAGAAACCCAATCTAGTGGAGCTTGGTTTCACTTATAATTTGCAACGTTGTTGTTCAAAAAAGACAACAGGAGTAGTGTGGCGATGTAACAAATATCGTGTGATTCATTATAATGGTTCGATGCGTACAACATCAAAGCTACGTACAGGTAAGTTGCATTGTTCGCCTTCAGATATTTATGTTTACATTGCATTATCGATTAATAATAATATCTGATGGTAACAGGGGAAATTATAAGTCAGACAAACCATAATCATCCACCGAATGCTGCAGAGGTTGAAGTAGCTAAAATTGTTCAAACAATTAAGAAGAGAGCAGCCCAATTTGATAACGGAACGAAAACTAGAGCAATAATTGCCCAAGCGGTTCGGAATGTCACACTAAATCTAATCCACAATTACCAACACCAGCAAATTGAGAGAGTCTTGAAATTCCAGACATGTTCACAGTCACCTCGAAAGGAGATAGGTTATTGTCACATGACAGTGGTGGTTACGATCGATTCTTAATATTTACCACAGAGACAAATCTACGCTATTTAGCGTCATGTTCTTTATGGCTGTCTGACGGTACTTTTTCGGTTTTGCCATCAATATTTCAACTATTATATACAATACATGGTGCAAAGATAGATGAGTCACATCCACAACACCTCAAATCCTTACCATTTGTTTACATATTGACACCGTATAAGAAACGTCGCACGTATTTGTCTATCCTCAATGATCGATTTCGAAATGGCCTTTGTCAAAGCCTTCGGCCGCTGTTTTCCAAATGCTGATATCAAGGGGTGTCATTTTCACTTCGGGCAATGTGTTTATCGACACGTTCAAAAAGCGGGATATCAGGTTTTGTATGGTACCGACAGTAACTTTGCTCTCGTAGTCAAAATGCTGATAGCATTAGCTTTTGTCCCAGAAGAAGATATTGTTACTGCATTTGAAACAGATGTTAACTCAGCATTCTTCAAAAATCAAGCTAATCATCTAAAAGAAATGCTGACTTATTCTACGGAAACGTGGATCGGGTAGCCCAATCATCGCGGTCGAAAAGTTTCACTATTTGCTCATAGCATGTGGAATTGTTATGATGCCGTCGTTAATGATTTACCACGAACCAACAATGAGGTTGAAGGGTGGCACTCAGCTTTCAATGGACGAGTTGAAGCTGCTCACACGAGTATGGGTAAAATGATTAACTGTATGCAAGACGAACAAGGCATGACTGAAGTCATGATTGAATAATTGCAAGCAGGAAGAACTGTCATCGCCAAGAAAAGGCGCAAGTATGCTGTGTATGATTCACAACTGAAGCAACTTGTAAACTATTATGCAAATTATGAAATACTGGATTACCTTAGAGTCATTGCACACAATCTGAGCCTTTAAAAAATGGACACAAATATTAATGATACAAGGAAATTGAAATTGATTCAATTATGTACTTTTTGCAATTTAAAATACACATCTTGATGAGCACAAAAAAATAATGTTTTCATTTTTTTCTGGGGATAACGTCGTGGGAAATACGAATTTGGGCATCGCTGTATGTGGGGATTTTGATTTTATGGAAAATGGTATGAAGGGATTTTGGATTCAGGGATTCTCATACGGGGGGATTTTGTCGCGGAGATCATGAATTCGGGGATTTGGTCATGTAACCCTTTTTTCCACATCAGTATATTTCTACAGTCGAGTTCATGAATACAGAACCTTCGAAAAAGTTCTCACATAAAAAGTAAATCACGATGCGTAATGTATTGATGTTTTATGTTATGAATTTCATACACATCTCGTTTGTTTTTGCATGATTTATTGTTTCAATGCATTAAGAAGATACATGGATTGGACCCAATTTCCAACTTTGATTCATATTTCTACGTTTAAGCTCAATATTCCAAGTCCTAGTAAGTGTCGAAATTATCTGTATGTAAGATAAAGTTCCCATGAGTTTTATTTATCACACTATAGTCATCATTTCGATAACGGACCTGTGCGTGTTCGCGCATGCGAATTTCCCAACGAAATAAAACAGAAATTTATGATTCATTTGCTCTTTCATTTCATTCATATTCTGTTTTTCCAACTAGGATTCCGTTTCAAGGCATATTCAGATGATACAGTTCACGAGTAAAATGGCTTCTTATATGTTACGTTGAATCACTCAAATTTCAGAACAATTAAATTAAGTTCTCAGTGTTGGTTGGATGAAATTATTCCGTACACACATGAATTGTGAACGCATCTTTTGTTGACTCAGGTCTCATCTCTCATTATCAGTGTAGGTGAATTAGAGATTGACGGAATGATGTCATCGAATAATAATGGTGAAGAGAAAGGCAAATTGTAAATGATTCCATAGCTTCAAATGGTGATGCGGAGTGGGGGTGAGATACCCGATATCGCGATACGACGAATTCATTGGACTGTATCAACTACTGATAATTCAAATATATCATACTAAGCACATATATCGGAATGACAATGAACCTATGGTACAATAGTTCGTAGAAATGACCCAACGCGTGATGGTTAGAATGAAATCAATTGTCAATAGAAACGCGCGAAAATATACTACAATGTTTTCATTATGAGTAAGAAAACCTGTTCGGTGTTCTGTACGATTTATTGACTACTGCCCGAGAATCGGGAAATCTAAGTTAATTATCCATTGGTTTTTTTTCAAAGAGTGCGAGATTGCTTCTGATCCACTCAGGATATATTTTTTTTTCTCTTCTCCAGTTCAACAAATTTTGGAAAGATATGGTCGTATCAAATGATATGTAAGTATCAATGCTCTATTTTCTTGTGGCAAACTTCTCTTCTCAATGCCATGAGTTTCACATATTCGTTGCTGCATCTGTGAAGATAAAAAAGTTATGGGGGTTAATTGCTATTATATCTCAATTTTACTACGAACCTGGTAAGTCAAGCGCTTTCCATAGTTTCTTGTTCTCGATTAAACATGGAATCCATGGTTTTTTCATTGTTGTTAATTGAACTGATGAACCTAGCATAAAGTGAGATTATAGTACATGAATTATATTGTTGCAAATTCATCTGAGCATTGGAATAATTACTTTTCCCAGATTCGACTGCAGTATCTTTCTCACGAGGGAACCTCAATATGTGTTCTAACATATCACTGCAAATTTGCATACTTGGTTCAACTATAAATTCAATGAAACCAATTTGAGATTCAGCAATAAGAGTATTCTTGCGATCGCATAAAGGAGAGAAAGGAAGTCCGAGCATTCGTTCCTTGTCGCCTTGTCGGAAGAATTCTTCTAACAATTGCATTGTCCACCTATGAAAGTAATATCAAATTGCGAATTGCAAATATGCACCTGACGAAAATGATTTCATTGTCACCTATGGTGTAGATGCCAATTTTTTGCTGGATGGGAGATATCGCAGCAGTGTAGAACGAGGCTTACAACTTTGCTCTTATCGATATCCAATTGTCCATGTGTGATCAAATTTTTCATTGTTTTGAGCTGTTGAAAGTGATAGGTCATGTCAGTTGCAAGAACCATGTCAATAACCAACGACCGGAATTCTCGATAGTCATCTCGTGATAAGTTTTTTAAAATATTAGATTCATCTTCTCTGAGGATTCTGAAAATCATGCGATCGTAACAAGACATACTATTAATTATGGTGATGATGATAGAATGAATACAAACGGTTCGTGTACCGAAAGCTGGCAGCAATATGATGATTTTCGAGGACTGCACGGTCATTATATAATAATGCGGTTTCACTGCCGGACATGACATGGAAATTATTAGTTGTCCCTGTATGTTCATAGTCGTGGACTATAGCAGCAACCAGAGATGCGAATATTTCGAGATCCGAGAGCCAGGCCTAAAAGTGTAGGAGAAGCATATATAATCGAGTTCTTTTCTCGTACATTATGATTATATGGAAGTATGCGCACCATTAATCCTGTTTGATGAAGAAAGAAATGCATTGTCTGAGTCACATCTGCTGCATGAAGATTATTGTGATAAGGATTTTTATGTTTATTGTAACCAGCCTCGATTCGCATGAGAAATGTTTCTAGTGTCTCGGGTGGGACTTTAAATTTTCGAATAAGGCTGTAACGGTTGAATAACTCGTAACCCAGATACTTTAGTGGAGAACCTATTGACGCATCACTCAGTGAAAAAGTATGGAATGACCAGTCATCTAGAGTCTGGAAGACATCGAAGTATGGAATAAAACTAGATAAGGAAAGCTGTAAAATGTGGAAAAATGTATCATGTGAGAAAGTTACCTGGAGTATTTCACGAACTTTGGGCGGAAATTGTAGCACAGTAGTACTGGTAATTCTCCTAGATAATCGCTCAACAAATATACCTGCTCGAATAGCATGCGCAACTGATCGAAACTTCAGTTTCTCATTTGATTTATGTTTTGTGTTTACGAACTGTCGTGTAAAAGTCGAAGTCAACCATTCTCGAACTTCAAGCGGGAAAGCGTTTGACTCAACATCTGCGAAGCCTTCTTTTTCGTTCATTGTTGACCTACAAAGAAAGCTCCATGTAATATCGCACTCACATTTGTCGAATTGAATTTCACAAAAAATTCCACATGTTTTCCAAAGATTTATTTCAAATCGCTGTTAATGAGTTGTCGGCCGGCTACAAACAAACAAAGATTGTTGAACGTTTCCGCATTCGACGGGAAATAACGGGGTCCCAAATAACCATGTCATAATTCATTGGATCTCAGATAAAAAGGGGCTAAAATTCTGTTGTAACTGTGGTAGGAAAAACTGCTTTGTCATATGTTTTACTCATGCCAAACGCGACTTGAAGACGGTGAAATGACGATAGACTGCCAAATCGACTTGATGACGCCACGATCAGAAATCCTCCACCCTGGGTCGGAAGAAGTAGTGAGAAATAAAGATAGCGATTCAATCGGGTTTAGCCAGAGTTAAATCAGTGTAGCCAGATCGTGCATCAATTGTGCTCCCACTTTGTGACTCTCTGCCATAAGAGATCATTGGAAAGTATTGAAAACGGTCACAAAGTTGGGGGTACAATTTACGTGCGATCTGGCTATACTGAGTGAAGTACATTTGGTAGTGCCTGGCTTTTTCTCTCTTTATTGCCCTTTCCATTCATCCTAGATTCATTGATTCCAGGCAGTGTAGCCAGATCCTGAGCAGAAAGTACCCCCACTTTGTGACCGTTTTCGATGGTCCCTTATGGCAGAGAGTCACAAAGTGGGGGTAATTTCTACTCAGGATCTGGCTACACTGATTCCAGGGTGGAACGATGAATCAAGCTAGACTAAATGTGTGTGCGTCTCCCGCGAAAATGCTTCATTCATTTATTTTCTGCAGACTTATAGCAAACTGTTCGAGTATTTTTAAATATGCAATTTTAAAAAATTTCAATCAACATTGTGACGAGGTGGCACCGACCACACTCGTATTTCATATATTGAGTACATGAGGATCGGCGCTCACCGTTAACTTATTATTTCGCTGTAGATTTCCCTGAAATTCATGAATAGCAATTAATTAGTAGTAACGATAAGTATGCGACGCACTATGGGCAACCCTTCGTTACCATGAGGATTTGAATTACGAGATAATTTAAACGAGAGCGGCCAAACCAACCTCACCTGTAAACGAGCAAAGATATTGGCCTAGGCAGTCGATAAAGGGCCTAGGTGGGATAAATTGATACGCACGGCGCAATCGCACCGACTGGCGCGTGCGTGATAAACGATGAATTACGAAGAGGGGTCAGGATCAATGAAGCATGACGGTCGATGACCAATCCTGTGCCCCAATAAATCAATGCAAATCCCAACTCACCCAAAATCGACGAATAGTAGCGCCGTTTTGGGAAGTTGAACAAATATTCGTATTACATGGAGAGGAAACGGAGACTATAAGATGAGGACCACACAAGAGGACGAGACACTTCTGATCTGATCGCCGAGTATTGATATAGATTTCGCATAGAACAGTGCAATATTATTGAAATTTTGCGAAGGAAAATATCGTGTGCAGTATTTTTGAAACTGTGTACCCAAACGTTGTGTAGTATTATCGTGCGAAAGAACAAGTATGTTGTGCTGTGGAAAAGTGCACGTGAAGTGTGGGTACTCGAGGGCAGTTTGGCTCTTCTTCACCTTCGCCATCGTCATTGTCAACCTCATCGTCATCATCATCCTCATCGTCATCCTCATCACCGCCGTCAACCTGACCATCATCGCCACCAGTCGACTACCACGAGAGGAATTTTGGAAATTGAGAATTCAATCTGATTATTTGTAATAGAGCTCTGTTCGTATCGAAGAATCTTTTCATTTTATGATATATTACGTGGATTGCTCAACCGTTGACTCATCAGCGAGAATCCCTTTTTATTCTCTGCGCATTATAATTCAGTTTAAAACACTATAGTAAAATCATTGATAAATTAATAATTAATTAATCACGTTGAGAGAAATAAGTATCGATGAGCGTGCGACGGCAGCGAGCGATCGCGCCTAGTAACCGAGCCAAAAGCTATAGATGTAACAGCGCGTGTAAATTCCGCCACACTAGTAACGTCGATTAATTGTATATAATTGCATTGGAAAGTAATCTGACTAGTGGTCAGGTTGAATAAACCACCAACCAACCACACACATTATTTATTTAATTATCAACTCCTTTTCTTTACATTCATTTTGTCGGCATGAGGCAATTCGAGTACCCGGGTGCTTGTCTTGTTCAATATATCGAATATAATTGCCTGGGCGGCATCCCTTGCGCTTTATAAAAGGGCATTCAACAAGAATATTCTTGATTTTAGAAGATTCACTGAAAATCAATCGTTATAACATATGCATGTGAAAAATTCTTTTCCATCAAGAACCACTAATTACGCCTTACGGAGAATGCTCCACAGTTCACAAAAGCCTCCTTCGATTTCCTGTACGATTGTTATTTCGTGAGTATTTCATTATCAATGTCAAGAATATTATTTTCGCTTTGATCAAGGATAACTCGGCGACCAATCATCGTAATGAGGTTGTTAATGAATGATATTAATGAACATTGAATAAGTTGAGAGAGCTTTATGATGGCATTACCAAGAACGATTTATCGAAGTTCATAGACTATTTCAAAGAGTAGTAAAAGTGTGAACAATTATTTTATCATTGGTTTTCTCACAACAGCTGGAAAATCGCTCATGCGAGATAGGGTAGATGTACCGTTTGTGGCCACTTTAAGCTTTTCCGAATGTTCAACTAAGATTTAAATATATTTAAATAAAATATGTGATAATAAAAAATGAA
>JAPYZH010000936.1:0-11287 GCA_030523085.1 Meteorus colon | reverse complement strand
CGGGGGACAAGGGTGGCAACCCCACAAACTTGCTGTTAAGCTTTTATTGACCCCTCCCAACACATCCCAAAAATAAAATTGCGTCCTCTAACAAATGCAAAGCAAATGTAACATTTCAATGGACTATTTCCCTGGATCCGCCTCGCAATATACAATGAACGATGATGTATAGTCCAACTGGCCAGAGAGTTCCCTTCGGAATTCGGATCGCGGGTCTACTCCGGTTCCCCCACTCTGATTCTCCTCCCACCTACTCACTCGCGCATGCGTGCTGACAAAGACTTTCCGATCAGACGTGTACGCATGCACATTCTCAACTCTGTTGGTTGATGCACATGCAACCGCCAAATGAATACGCCATAAGAAAATAGTACTCGTTCCCTGAAAGTGTTCACTGAAGCAGATCTCTGAATATTCCTTCTGCTTTAGGAAGGGGTAAGGGTTTCAGCGTGGGGGAAAGATTTGATTATTATTTGACTAAATTTTCATGGTTTTTCATTTTTGGATAATTTCCGGCCGAGTTATAGTGAACACTGCAAATTGTTGTTTTTCCCCCAAGACGTTCTGGGGGAAGCTCTGTTACCAGCTTATGCTTCAACATTTCTGCATGATAAAATTACACAACATTGTCGAAAGTATGTTCAATAATGTACAAAAGGATCGACGTGGCGACGCGATGTCATGCGCAAGCGACTGTGCGTAATCTCTCTTGCCGTACTGAGCTCGCACACTTTTAGTGTATACAATGTTGTTTACTACGTTACACATGTGAGGATAACCTGTGTTTCAGTTAAAAGATTATTTTTAACAATAAAATATGTCTGACAGCGATAATTCAGGAAGTGAAAGTGTGCAGCCTCCTACAAAGAAAGCAAAATCACACTATAACACACTATCAAGTCATCACTGAGTAAATTATATTTTTATGATTAAAGTGTGCAATTATCTGCATAAGCACATGTATATTTTGTAAAAATATAGTAATTGTATAATCTACTCTTTTGGTAGATTGAAATTTATACAATTTATATTTATATATTTATATTTAATATTTGAAAATTAATTATTGATTTGTTTTGATTTCATTATCTTGAATTTTATTTTTATTTTTGTGATCAATGTGTGCATTTATCTGCATTGAGCACGTGTATATTTTGTAAAAATATAGTAAATGTAAAATCTACTCTTTTGTGTATGGCTAGGAGAAAAGCCGCTGCCTTCGTTGCGGAACATAATATAGATAGACGTGCTGTACCTATTGTACGTCGAAGTTCAAGTATATCACTCAATGATAATGAAATCATTGTGGGAAAAAGAAATCATTTTCCATTGATATCAGGATGTGCTATGACTATTCATAAGTCTCAAGAAGATACGTATGACGAGGTGGTCTATCAGTATAGTAAAAGTCATTGTATTCCATTACTTTACGTAGCTTTAACACGAGTAACAAGTGTTGAAGGGTGGTTTATATGTAAGTCAGGATGATTTAAAATTTTATCATGGAAGAAGACTTGATCCATCGGTTCCAAGTTAACAGCAAGAATTTGAAAGATTATTTTTACACAGATTTACTACATTGCAAGGACTGATCACTGATTTTATGAACTCTAGAAATAAATAAACTATATATACTTTACGCTGGCAAAGTCTCAGAAAACATGCTACTGATTTACAAGATTCTCTTTGTCAAAATTGTAACTTTTTATTACTGACTGAAACATGGCTTCCTGCAGATGAATTTGTTGACTTACCTAAATTTCATTGTATAGCTAAATTTAAACGACAAGATGTTAGAGCTGCTGGAGTTGCCTTTTATAAAAACAACAATACTTCACATATCACTACATTGAACATGGATGTATCAGTTCAAAATGCTACAGAAGATCATGTCTCTCAAACATCCCTTGGCGATATGTGTGCTTCACGTGTTAAGCTAGAAGGTGGGAGTGAATTAATTATGATTGTTGTGTCATTTCACCTAATAAAAAAATGAATGATATCATTTCATTTTTACATGAGAGATTATTTCCATACAGTCGCCGAGGTTCAATAATTTTCAAAACCGATAAAGATAAACTACCATTGATTTTGGCTGGGGATTTCAATGTTAATTTTGCAAAAAATGAATCAATGCCATTAATTACATTCCTCCAAGAAGAATTCCAACTGGAAATTAACAACAATCCAAGAGAATGTACTACAAGATATGGAACAACAATAGATGCTGTCTTCATTAGATATCTTGATAATGTTATGTCGAATACTTTTGTAACACACTTCAGTTATCATCGACCAATTGTCACGGTAATACCGTCAGAGGTAACATCGAATATAACTATTACCGAAGTCACTGATAGAAATAATTGAGTTGTCGCGATTCCAAATAAATGTTTGAATTTTGAATTTTTGTATTTTGTAATTAATAAAAATGAATATTTATGTAATAAACAGTCATTATTTTATGGAACAAATTTGTAATGCTTCATCTTTTCATTATGCCATATTTGATTCCTGTCGTAATCTGTTCTTTTATGCATATAACTTATGCAAAACAATTTCGAAGCTTCACACCTGCCAGGCGTCCCGTTACGGCTCACATATTTTTTTTTTTTACGCTCAAACCCTTACCCCTCCCTCAAACAAAATTCAGGCCAAGTTCACATTATACGCTTGACAAATCATTAATTTATCGTTGATCTTCTCAATTCATATTCATAATTGTTCATCCTATTTCTGTTTTCTCATAACTATTCGTTAGAAATATATAATTCTTTTGGGCTGTATCGTACGATTGAGAAATTTCTATCTCCATTCTTTTGTTTTCTGTTCTAATTGATTAATTCTTCCATCTCATCAAGTCACTGATCATATAATTCACTTCTCAGCTCTTCCATTCATATCATCCTAAAATTAAAAATCACATACGTATAGAATAGAATTGGCAATCAAGGCCAATAA
The DNA here is from genome assembly GCA_030523085.1 of Meteorus colon. NCBI lineage: Eukaryota > Metazoa > Arthropoda > Insecta > Hymenoptera > Braconidae > Meteorus > Meteorus colon. Next base: position 8,326 of record JAPYZH010000936.1, on the reverse strand, counting down.
AGCCGATATCATCCATTATTGCCGATTCCAGTCTCCAATACACATATTTGTCACATCAATAAATCTTTCAATTACAATTCCAGGCTATCAACAATGAAGAATGTACCACGGATACGAGTAACACCTAAAAAGCCACGGAGAGCGAAATCATGGACATGTTTAATCTACATTGTGCGGATAATAATAACCACTATCCGCGCCGAGGAAAGGGTCTCGCTCGACTTTTGCATTGTTATTCGGCGAAATTCCTCGCCACTTTGTTAATGGCTGATAACCCACGTGATGGACGTTACTGGCAAATATACCAAGTAGTGATGGCTTGAAATATAATTGATACACACAAGGAATCATCTAGCAAGGATTCACAAATTATTGTGGTGAGTTTCGAATTCATTTGTGATTTACATACCCATCACTTATTATGTCATGGAAGCGTAAGCTTTCCATTTTCAGTCCACGTAGATGAAGAGACATGTGTGATCGTAAGACATATGGGGATTCTGATATTACTTTGACTCTGCAAATGTTTCCGATAATCCAGTATTTCTACCGAACGGTGAGCGTTGATGCTGATCTCAAATGGATGTATTTCTAGATCTGTTTATGATGGGTAATGTATCGATTTATCTTGATTTTAATTCAAATGGATTTGACTTCGCAAGCAAGCATCATGAAGTGAGTCCTCAATTCTTTCTCCCAAAAACGGTGGGAGTATGAATTCCATTGCTCTTATAATATTGAATATTTTTATATATAATTTTAGTATTAAATTATTCTTTCATGTTTCACGTTCATAGATGGAGAATATTGAGTGGGCGCTGTACAATTCGAGTGATATTCTATGTCTCAACGTTGCAAGAGTGCCAGTGGCAAGACGATACACAGCTATAACTCAAATATAATGATATCAGTAGACTTCAATCTACTCTACGACATGGCTCAGTGATTAATTTCTCTCATCCAGTAGCACTTGCTTGATTTCTTCAGATTCTGCAAGATGCTGCACTTATATTGTATCTATTTTAATACAGGTGGATTCGTCTTGGGTCAAAGGACAGGCAAAAAGTTCTTCTTTGATTCTCATTCACAAATAAAACGGTGAGAGTATACATTCAATTATTACAATGAAATTCACCATTTTTTGCACAGACTCAATATCAATATTGTTTTATTTTTTTCATGTCCATAATGAACGAGAAATTCAAATTGGATGAAAGCAACAACAAAACAAACTGGAAAATTTCATCAATTATCAATTTGAACAACTAAAGTAATATCATTTTCATCTCGTTACGTTATTATTACGACAGATTTGTTTTGACAAAAGAAATGGAAGATATGGGAAATTCAAAGTGTGTAACCCGTCAACACCAATAATGTTTTGTTTTTTAGTATACATGATCTCATTTTGTATTTATTTCTTTCTGTTCGTATAGTTTCATTCGTGGGTTTATCATTCTTTGTGTTGAATATTAGAGATTCTGTTATAATTTTGGAAAAAGTAAATAGTTTGGCTCATGTTGCGAGTTCATCAATGTGTAACTATGATAGGACACTTAATAACTGTATTTAAATAGATTTTGATTGTGATCCATCGCAAAAGTAATCTCATTGTAGTAAATTGCTCCCAGTTAAATAATATGAATATATTGCAAATAGATGTTTTATGTATACGCGAATGAGTTTCATAAAAAGAAATTCGAAACAATTCTCGTCACTGCTAAATTGTACAATCAAAATTTGTAAAAAGGAAAAATTATAGAATAAATATATATATATATATATATATGAATGTATAGATAATTATAAAATTTTGAACTGTTTTTATGTATATAAAACGGGTACCCAGTTCAATGAAAACCTTTTTGTTTATATCATTTATTCAACAGTTAAGAAGGTAGTTTTAGAATACCATTGAGCAAGAGTAAAGAGAATCCATGTGTGGTGATTGAAAGTGTAATATTGTTCGAATTTGAATTTGAATAGATCTCTGTTTCACCGCGTGCGTAGGAATACACTAACTATCAGCACGCATGCGCGAGTGAGTAAGTGGGGGAAGAATCAGAATGGGGGAACCAGAGCCGACCCGTGATCCGAATTCCGAAGGGAACTCTTCGACCAGTTGGACTATATATATCGTGTGTGGGAAACAGAAGCGAAAAAAATGGTCGAGTACATACTAGAGACACTGAGAAGGGACAACAAGAAAAAGGAGATGGAGTGACAAATAATTTTGAGCAATGCATTGAATGAGATTGTCAGTCTAACCACGAATAAGACGGATCTGATGTTACAGGGGATCAGCAGAGGAGAAAGAGGGGTGAAAACCGTCCAAAGAGAATGGGAAGAAAAAATGAGGAATGATTGAAGGAGAAAAGAAGAAAGTGGCAGAAGAAAGAGAGAGGCTGATGGAAAGATGCCTCAAAACTGGAGAAGCAATGAGGGCGATAACCCACAGAATTTAGTGTTTTACCCCGTGTTACAAATTTACTAGATAGCACTCAGAAAATTATGATTTCGATGAATTTGAATACCCAACCAGTTAGTTTAGAATTCCAACAAGTATCTAACGGCGGTCTCAGCGTCTGGTGCTTCTGGAGAGACGTGTCACTGTCACCACTGCAAAAGCAGCAAGTTTGTAGATTGGACAACATCAACCGCTGTATGTCAATCATTAAGCAGCGCGGCACAACAGCCTGTCCAGTCCAGAGTCGAGATTTTAGCTGTGCAGCGCTGTACAGCGTTGCGATGTCCAGAACACACCCATTTTCAGGAGAAGGTAGAGTTCATAAAAAAAAAGATGGAAGTTGAAAGGAACAGATATATATCTGGATGGCGTCATTGCGGAAAGCGAGATGGCAGTTGCGAAATAGCTCAAAGGAGTGGGGAAAAGGGAGAGAAACAAGTAGGGCTTGCTCTTGCTCGCTCGCTACGCTCACTCGCGAGCAGGGTGCCCATAACTGGTAGTAGATGTTTTTTGGTAGTGCTTGATTGGAGAATCGCTTTTTCATATTTGATACCAATAGGTATCACATTAATAACTTCCCGATGCTACTTGCTATCTTTGCTCGTCAAGTCCCGCAGAAATTTCAATTTTCCCGTCTAAATTCCATTTTCAGATATGTTTAATGAAAAAACTAAAAAACCACACAGCCCAATTGAACCAAAATCTGATCAGCACCAAATTACATGATGATTCATGTCAATTGTTCCATAATGAATCAATTTGTTTGGGCATTGGAAATAATTGGAATAATTCACAGCATGAATTATTATGGCGAAAGAAGACGTTGACGAAGAGTTTATTTGGGAAGAAAATTTTTTTTGAGCTCCCATCCTTGCCTTGTTTCTACCCAGAAAAATTCATACATAACAAGTCCTTGCAATTCAAGATATTAAGACTTTGGTTGCATGCCATTATCATTGTCTACTTTCCCGGAGACAAGCATGAACCAAATGACTCAGGTCTCCACTTGTTGGCAAGTAGATCTGCTGTCAATAGTCTCGCCGTGAAGGTTGACTAAATAACATCATTATCCACCCCAATTGTTTCATAACAATCCAGTTTGTCTGAATATTGGAACTGATTGGAATAATTCAAAATATGGATGATTATGGAGAAAGACCCGCCAGCGAATACGTTGACGAAGAGTTCATTTGAGAAGAAAATTTCTTCGAGCTCCCATCCAACACAATGAAGATTGGATGATGCCTTGTCTTTACTCGGGAAAATTCATTGATACCAATGTTCTGCTATAGAATATATTAGGACTTTGGGTGCATGTCATAATCATTGCCAACTTTCCGGGAGTCGAACATGAGAGTCATGTTTCTCTGGTCTCCCCTTTTTATAAAGTCGATCTATAACCAAATTCGTCAGTTAATACGCTGACGAAGTGATGATTTGGTAATATATTGGAGTGCTGTTGGAATATTAGAAGTTCCATTGCATTAAAAGATGTAGAGTCGATAACTGCATGCATTCTATTTATTGACCTGTGGTATGGGACAAGGCCCATTCCATAACGGTCGGAGCGGAACATAGATGGCGACATTTGAGGGTCAGTTTCCCCTCAATAAGAAACCGTTCATAATTTAGCTCAATGTGCAATGATTTCCATACAGAAAAGATGAAATTTAAATGCTAATCAATGATATCGAACCTCAAATTCTATGTCTCACTGAAACACATATTACTGAAGAGATTTATGACTGTGAATTATATATTAACAATTACAATCTGATTAGGAGCAATTCTAGTAGTGGTAAAACTGGTAGTGTGTGCATGTACATATTGAAAGATATCAAATATGAATTGATTTATAATCCAATTGACAATACTTCAACTGAAAGAAATTTGTGTCTATGTACAGCGAAATCGAAAGTTAAATATAATGGAATTGTGATATGTTCAATATATCATTCGTCCAACTCTAGTCATGGTGAATTCATAGAGAGAATTCTAGAAGAAACAACTAATTTGATAGATGAGGATCAATTAATACCATTAGGAGATTTCAATATTGATGTGAGGAAAAACCATTTCTACTCTAGGAAATTAATCAACGTACTAAATGGTATAGGACTGTAACAAATAGTCAGACAATATACGAGAGTCACTAAAGAAACTAATACAATAATAAATCTCGTATTCACTATTATGAGACTTAATACAAAAGTACTTGAAACACCAAGAATAAGTGACCATTATATCGTTAGAGTTGATACATATTATATTGCAGAAAAATACACAGAAGCTAATAGAATAGTGAGACATAAAAGAGACCTTAGTTCATACAATGATGCTCAATTCAACGTGGCTGTTATTCAACACTACACTGAGGCAATGGAAGAGATGGAACAAAATATTGATAATATCAATAATGCAAACAAAGTGTCAGAAGTATCTATAAAGTCCATTACGAAAGCATTGAAAGCCGTGCCATGGCAGAAAATTGTTACACCCAGAAAATGGATAGACAAACCTTGGATCAACCAATCAATACGTAAACTGATAGAAGAAAGAAATACAATATATATAGCAATTAAGCGTCATAATCTACAAAATCTTTGGAATGAGTATAGGGGAATAAAAAACAAAGTTGTACGAGAAATAAGGGAGAGTGAAAAGTATTATTGTGAAAACTTAATACATGAAGATAGAAATAATTCAAATAAACTATGGCAATCGTTGAAACAGCTTATTGGTGATAAAAAGGTATGTTATAATAAGATCAATGAAATTGCATTTCATAATATAACTAGTAATGATGATGTCATTATCGCTGATAAATTTAATGAGTTTTCATTGAAAACTTTTTCTGACATACTTCAAAAGTTGTACAACCATATGTAATTAAATTTGATAAAATTATATCACTCATGTCACCGCAAAAAAATCACAAAAATATTCTTTTTCTCTCCGACTTGAAGTCGCACCAACACCCACCCCAAAAACACACACAATTTTGTTTTTTCGCCGCACTGGCCCCCCCCCCCCCCCCCCCCTTAATATAGTTTGAGGTATTGATGGAATTGAAAATAACGTCATTGAAGCGCTAACACACAGCAATTATAATATCTTGTTATAGAGAGATTTAATGCAGTCACTGAAATCGAATTACGGGGTGTTTTGACAAATCTAAAAATATTTAAAGGATTGAACGAAGATGTTTCCAGCTCTATATTCGCCAATGTGTGTAAAACAATTAATCATTTGCTCTTAAATATTCTCGATTCGTCATTGAATCGAGGTTTAGTACCGGATCATCGGAAATATTCGGTTATATATCCAGTGCAGAAAGTACAAACAGTAACAAATGTGAGGACTTCAGGCTTATCAATACATTACCAATATGTGAAAAGATATTGGAACAAACTGTACTGGATAGAATTGAAAGACACTTGATAGCAAATAACATATTATGCCGGGAACAGTGGGGTTAAGAAAAAAACACTCTTGTGAAACAGCATTACAATGTACAATAACTGAGTGGAGAGAGGATATGAGTGAAGGAAAACTAATTAGCGTCGTATTCATAGACTTTTGAAGAGCATTTGAAACAATCAATAGATCCAGATTATTGAACAATTTGGAAAAATATGGTATTGTTGGCGTAGCACTGAAGTGGTTTCAGTCATATGTCAGTGATTGAACTCATCAAGTAAAATATGGTGACCAAATTTCTAGCAAAATTAATATCAACTATAGTGTTCCACAAGGAACAAAATAAAGACCTACATGGTTCATAATATACATTAATAATTTGATAATTGTCGCTGGAAATGATGATTGTCAGTGTAAACTATTAGCAGATGATATGATTTTGTATGTGAGTGGGCAAATTAAAGAAACCAGTGAAAGGATACTTAACTCAACTCTGATACTAATGAATGAATAGCTGTGTGTGAATTCTCGGTGCGTAAATGTTGAAAAAATAATGCATATGCTGATTCACGCTTCAAAGAGACAGAATCATGTCAAGTGTTTGAGTAACACCATAATGAATAGTGAGCGAATAAAAGATGAGAGTGAAATCAAGTATCTTGGTATCATAATCGACAAAAATTTGAACTTTGAAAAGAATGCTTATAATGTTTCCCGGAAGGTGAGAAAGAAAATTAGTTTCCTTAGTAGAATTAAATGGATAATCGATAGCTACACCAAAGTTGTAATTCATAAATCTATTATAGTACCACAGTTTGAATACTATTCAACTGTGATGCTTAATTATAATAAGAAATGTATGGATATGCCATAGCGTGTGCAAAATAGAGCAATGAGGCTAATTCTGAGGATCAATATTTATACGCCTATTGAAATGATGTTCAATGCACTCCATACTATCTCTATCAAAAAAAGGATGATATATGTAATGTATGTATTTTGATCCATAACATGATTAATGATTTAACGCCGGGGTATTTGACTCAAATGATTGGAAGCGTGAATGAGCAACATGCTTATTCAACACGTAACAGTGCAAATTTAAACATTAAATTTGTTCGGACCAAATCTACTGGGAAATCTATCACTCATAGAGGTTTCAAAATATATAATTCGTTCAAAAGCAAATTGCGTGCTTATGTAATTCAGCATAGGAGATTATCGCACAATGAATGGGATGAGCTGTGAATTATTTCGTTGAACCTTTTGTTATTTTTTTTTTGTTATTTTGCACGCCTCATACCGTGGAGCGATTGAGGTTGTGCTTTAATCTCGACACAACAAGATCAAGCAATTATTTGTTCTTAAACTGCCTCTACCATAGCCAATTTGCACTTATACGATAATATGAGTAGATTTATCTCAAGGAAACGCTTTAAATAATCTATCCTATATTCTGTAACAATTTTATTTTGCTATTTAAAAAAAAAACTGTTTGAAAAAAATTTTACGTCGACGTCCGGATTTTTTTTTTACGAGGTGGTCACAATAACTCCCGAAAAAATGGACGTATCAAGATGAGGTTTTGTTTATTATCTTCAGAATAACATCAACTAGTCACCTGTTTCATATCAATAGCCTAGTCACCGTAGTTTCTTGATAAAATGGTTTTTATAAAAAAAAAAAAGTTCACTATTTACACTTTTACAATAACAAAATATCTTTCTTCCTCATTTCTCGTACGTGAAAACGATGTCGCTTAAGATTCTCCTTAGAAAGTGAATGGACGTTCTTTCATTTGTTCAGTAGTGCGCTCGCGCTTTATTTTTTTTATCTTGAATGAAAATGGCGCGAAATGTTTGAATCTAAAATTGAAGCCCTCTTTGTTGAATTGTCTATATAATATGAATAAGTCAATAATGGGACTTGTTTTTCTTTTTTATCAAAAATTAAATGAGTGGTATGGGCGTGCACTTTTAGATTTTCCAAACTTTTTTTTTGGTTTAATTCTATTTAATTCTATCTGATTCTATTTTATTTCATCTTATTGCTGATTTGGCAAGATGGATGAGAGTGATATGTTGTAAAATAAGTTATAAGCAATACCTGGTACTGTAGAATTATTGCACTACAAATTTGTATTATAGTTTTGTGCCATAGCTTTGTATGCATTGTTAGGTCTTGACCGACCTTACCATCCCACTTATCATTCCGTCATTACCGACTCATCACCAAGACATTTTTCTCTACCATTCATTAACTGACCGCGTTTGAATAAATGCGCTATCATGCATTTATTCTCATGACGACATCACACACACGTGCATTCGCCTTTCTGTACGCTATTCCATGATGGCGTCGCGCTCTCACGCGTTCAGCCATCACCGCTAAAATTCAATTGATGACAATGCAATGCACTGCGTGGCGGAATATGAATCT
>JAPYZH010000934.1:0-11385 GCA_030523085.1 Meteorus colon | reverse complement strand
GGTATGTCCGCGGAATACGCGAATTAATTATTCCTATTGATTCGCGTGTTCACGTTGGCGTGCCACAATTCGACGTGGCCACCCCAGGTTACGTCGCAAAGAATAGACGACATACGATTTCTCCGACTTCTTCAATTAAAACGTGCATAGAATCTTGGGGGAAACAAATTGTTGCATCAAACAGAGGGATATCTGCTAGGGGACTTTGTTTATTTATACCGTATAGTTTTTTCCAGTATTCCTGTGATACTGTTGTTATGGATGGATCAGTTGCTATGCTTACATGCTTTTCGTGATCAGTTTTATTTCGCAAAACAAAATTATTTGATGAGAAATTTACACGCCATTCTTCCTTGTTTGTCATACAAGTTCTGCATGGTCGATTAGCTGCAACAGATTCTTTAAAACCTCCCAACAGAGCAGACGCAGGAGTATCACCAGCGCAAAATATAACAGATCCTTTTAAATTTCTGACTTGTCCATTTACATTGATATCAATTCCCATCGTCTGTAATTTGATAATATCCGAAATAAACGGTTGGAGAATTTTATTTATTTCATTTGGTTGCTTCAAGTTTTCCGTCCGGACAATCGCATATAATTGGATTGTATTTAATGATGATCGAACTTCTGGTTTTATATTAGCCAGAGTCCAGTAAAACATCGATAACTTGTGTTTCTTTGCTGCAACGCCAAGCGGATTACCCACTACAAGGTCATCGTAGTACAAGATAATTGCTAAAGCATCTGTATTATTTTTAAAAAATTCATCATATTTATAAAAGTAGCCATCAAGTACTGTGCGATAAACAGTATCATGATTATTGGTATGATTCACAATGTTAGAGTAGACTTCAGGATTTGAGACGAGATTTTTCAAATTTTCCTAAAAAAGGTACGAAATATCCTTCGTAATTCACTTTTCGTATTTGGGGGTACATTCTCGAGCCACATCGTTTTTTTTTCCAAATCAATTTCGAACCAATTATCATTTTCTCTGCACATACCATATTGAATTTTTCCTTCAAGATTCTATCGAGAGACTTTTTTGATCTTACCGAGGAAAATATTGTCGATGGTGGATAGATATCTTTACATACATTCCGCAAATCTGTCAATTTTACGGTTTTATCTGCAACAATAGTCTTCTTTTCTACTTCCCTCTAAACATAAAAGTAGTATAATTATCATTAGGATTTTGATTGAATGATATAAATATGTGACTTTTACCATTATCATTGATAAATAATCATCCACTAAATTTGTTACACCATCCATTACCGTATCCATAGCTTCTTGTGAGACTTCACAATTTTCTCGAATATTGACGGCAAATTCAGCTGACTTCAGCTCCAAAATCTCTTCTGAGGTTAAATTCGGATCACGTATATTATTATCTGTATTGCAATACAAAAAAAATGTTGAATGAAAAGTATACAATTATATAAATAAAAATCTAAAAATCAAAAACGTCGGCTAACTTTAGTATTATATAAAAGTTTACTTTGATTACTTACTCCGATTATCGACTGCATTATCATTATTAAAAGGTATTTCTTGTCCATTATCTAAATTGTTATTTTCATGATGATCTTCAACATGACAATTATTAGGAACGTGTACATTTGAATGTTTTCAAAATATATGTTGGCGGAATGATTTCCATTTTGTAAATGTACGGCCACATCCGATTTGTTTACATTGCACTTCGAATTTAGAATCATGTCGATGAAGACGTATAATGTGTTGCATCAAATAATGTCGTGAATGGCATTTAAAAAACACATTGAGCACGAGAAATCCATAGTTAAATTAATTTGTATACAACTCAAGCGTGGAGTAGAATACAAGAAACAAAGCACTGTAGATATATTTTTATCTCTTTCCAATTTATCCACAACGCACTTTTTCGATGAATTGCCCAAAGAATTATATATGACAATATACTGATGTAGTGGTAGTGATAACGCATGCGTCTATAAGCCAAAGACAAGTGACTGCTCCGATGATGGATTAGGTTTGTAATACTTCAGTTATTATAATATAGTGATTCTTTTGTCGAAAAACTACACTCGTTCTCCTTGTGAAATGAAGATCGTTACATTTGTGAGAGAAATAAATAAGGTTATAATTTAAAAAAGTAAATTTTCATTTACGAACAAAACAATGGAAAAAAAGTATATTGTCTGATAGAAGGGAGATGCAAGTGTTTTAAATAGATAGTGGATGAAAGTAGCAATGACTATGCAATTATTATGAAAAAATTGATAGAGGTTATCAATAAAAACGCTGGTTTGAAGGCTATGATTGTAGAGAAATCAACAGTTTTGCAAAGAAAAGATCCCGATCGTAACAATCAATTATGTGATATTGAAGAAGGCGATTTGATTCCTGATAAAAGTGATGTGCATGTACTCTTAGTACCATCAGGCTTGAACAAAATGGATCTGACGTCGACACCTATGTATATTTCTGATGGGACATCAGGTATTTTCAATACTACTATAAGTGTAGCGGAACCTACACTAAAAAATTCCACTGAGCAGCAAGTAATTGTTCTTTGTGGTGACAATTCGTTGCCCGCAACAGGTATTCAGGTAAGTTTTTTCTACAGATAGCTAGTGATGAATAAAATTATTTATGCTTGGTATCAAAAATAAAATAATATCACTAACATGATTCTCCAATATCATTAAAACAATGATCAAAACTTTATAATGTAAAAAACTAAATCAACTAGAATAACAATATTTGTCATATTATTTTGATGACCAGTTTATCACTTCTAATCAAAGATTATTTGAGAAAAAAATTTATGTTTGTAAACAGAATGATATTGATACTGTTTTTCATGAACAATTAACAAGATGTAAATAAGTATAATTGTTTATAAAACTAACTCAAATTTTATAATGGATTAGGTTCTTCAAGAGCAGTGTGAATTCAAAAACGATGACGTTACACAAGAACAATTACATGCACCCTCAACTAACTGTCGTTTCATTGATCATGCTCCATCTACATCTGAAGATTCGGATAGAAAACAAAGATCAATATCACCCAACAGTCCTTTGCCTCCATTAACCTTGGATTTACAAACAAAATTAGCTGATGATGGCATCTTCAAAGCCCACAAATATTTTATAAACTTCTGGGCCTCATATTTGTGGGAAATGACAAACACTGCTCCCACTAAGTTTGATTATTATAACCTGGCAAATAGCATTGTTCAGACCTATCCAGACCTTAAGGGGGGATCTGATGGATGTGTAAGTTTCTATTTATTCATTTTCACTCGAGTGCTTTTATTATCAAGCTTACATTTTTTAGGGGTTCGTTCGGATTCAGTTGAGTGTGTGGATCAGAAATCATCGAGTTGCAATCAAAAAATCAAAGAAAAAAAGAGACCATGAAGGCAAATTGAAGGTTCCGTCAAGTCAAGCAACTTTCGTTGAAAATAATACGTAATGATTGGAATAATTTCCAGAATGAAGCTGCCTATTCGTTTATGATTTGTAATTGCTGATAAATAGTTACTTAGGCCTAGGTAAATATTAATTTTTGTTTACTTTCAGCGATATTGACAATGCACTTGAGGAGTTGAATAAAAATTACAAAGGTGTCAATATGAGTCATTTTGAAAAATTATTAAAAATAACTTTAACATCTCGGAGACCGTAGATTGAAAATGAAGCCAGCAGAACTTTCGACGTGATTTCCAAGTATCCGTGTTTGAGTTTTTATGAAATTGTATGATATTACAGAATGTTATATTTTTATTTCATATGCTATATATTCATTCAATTTCTTTTTTACAGATCATTTATGAATTTTTAATCCTTAGGGGCGTGTTTTATTTGCGATGTTAATTGCAACTTAATTAGTGAACTGTAACCCGACTAGCCGGACTACTGGGATACCTGATCAGGTTGTTCATGATTTACTACGAATTCACCCTTTTTCTTTAGAAAATCACTCAAGTTTATTGAAGAAATGAGGGTGAAGTTTACAACAATCTGATGAATATGAATTCTTAAAAACTAACTATTGATTACAATGAGGTTTGTGTTAAGCGTTTGAAACAAACAGTAGATATGTGAGGTTAAGAGTGTTGAGATGTTGATTGAGTGTATGATTGTTCGAATTATGGAATAATAACTTGAGTGACTCGATTGTTGTGCTATTTATCTTAAATAACACCGTATGAATTGATAGAGTGATGTGAAATGCTCAACACGTGGGCATAAATCACGTGTTGGGTGATATTTTGTAATACAAATACAAGATACCTTCACTCTGTCGAAATTATTCTAATGAATTCACTAAACGCTAAATAGATTGTCCGATATTGTTTCTTAATAATTGATAAGCTTTGAGTGCGTGAAGCGTACTCAATGGCGGCGAACTGTTCACCGCGTGGTAGAATGATGATTGTTCGAAATTCACAAAAGAGTTCGTATTTGCTTACAAATATTCACAAATATCACTTCAGCACTTTTGACTGTTGTTGTGATGTATTGTTTATGAATTATTTATCACTAATTGATTACATTTTTATTGATTATACTTAATTTCTATCTCGGCCAAGAGTGCACGTGTGTACAGTGAGATAGACAACGTTAGAATAGAATGAAGATGGCGGACGGCGCGTGGTCGATAGCAGTGTAGCCAGACCGTGGGTAAATCGTACCCCCACTTTGTCACCGTTTTCAATGCTTTTCAATGCTCTCTTACGGCAGAGAGTCACAAAGTGGGGGAACGATTTACCCACGGTCTGGCTACACTGGTCGATAGCACGGTCGATAGATTCGATAGGCAATGCCCAGCGCCACATCTCAATCATGGAGATGCCAAATTTGGAGGGGCGCGTGGGGCGCCCATAGACCTCGCAGCGAGATTAGAAATTCTGATGTCGCTACATAACAAACCGGCGGGTTCAGTTAGGCCTTGCCGTAACAGGGCGAGACTCTTGAAAATATTCATGGAAAGATTAAAACTATCATAACTAAACTGGATGAAATTTGTACTTTCTCGGAAACTGATAATGAGGTACTAACTGTTTTAGAATTTTTATGCAAGCACCTTGGACACAAAGTAGGGAAAAACGAAGTTAAGGATTCAATTATCATCAAAGAGGTGTAAATTTGTCATGAAATTCGCACTCAAAGTATCATGAATATGGATTGAAATTACATGATTTCTCTACGCGCTTTGCAGGCTATGGAATCGACTGAAGATTTACAAACTGTCGGTTCTGAGGCACCTAGATGTGTCATTTACACTTCTAACAATGGAATTGTCGCATTTTATATTGTTGCGGATGCTTGTATCGAGATGGAAATACCAGATGCAGATATACAGAAAATTATCGTGGGGATTTTGGCTTCTTATTACGTATGGCATAGAAGTTATTCATCTCAGTACTGAAACATTCTACAATTTTTAGACAATATCATTTTGGACGCGTCATTAAAGGAAATGCCATTGGTGTTGACAAAATTTCTTAGAAACTCGGATAACTAGATAAGGTATTGTGAATACTCGAGTCTATCTCATGTTGTACCTTCTGCAATTCAAGTTTTTATCCATTACTTTTATTTTGAAAATAGTTGTAACAATAAGATGAAAAATTATTGGGTTTTAATTCTATTGAATTAATTAACTTCCCGATAGGAAGTTATTGTTTTTACGCCGAAAATAAAAAATCGACATAACCTGCACATTCTTAGCATGTGTGTGTGTGTGTGTGTGTGTGTGTGTGTGTGTGTGTGTGTGTGTGTGTGTGTGTGTGTGTGTGTGTGTGTGTGTGTGTATATATATGAGGAAAAAAATGAGTGGGCATGTATATATTAATTCTTTTATTTTATCTCCCTTGGTAGTGTTTTTTGTTTTTCTTCATAATTTCATGACAAACCACCAATCAACAAACTACCAACAAACGACCGTCAAACAACCACCAAATGACCAAACGACCAGAAGACGACCAACAGACGACCACCAAACTACCACCAAACAACCACCAAACGACCAACGAATTACCAACAAAACTACCGACGGACGACCAACAAACGACCAGCGAACCACCACCAAACGACCAAACGACCAGAAAACGACCAACAGACGACCACCAAACTACCAGCGAACAACCACCGAATGACTAACAAACTATCAACAAGACGACCGACAGACGACCAGCGAACAATCACCAAACGACCACCAAACGACCAAACGATCAACGAACTGCCAGCAAACAACTTCCAAACGACCACCAAATGACCAAACGACTAATAAACTATCAACAAGACGACCGACAGACGACCCACGAACAACCACCAAACGACCACCAAACGATCACCAAACGACGGAACGATCAAAAAACTACCAGCAAACAACCACCAAACGACCACCAAACGACCAACAAACGACCAACAAACGACCAAACTATCAACGAACAAACAACAAATTATCATTAAACAAAAATAACGAAAAACATTAAATAAAAAAAACACGATATATTATGCATCGTTTGTGAAAAAAATTTATTTTACTTTTTTTATTTTATTATTTGTTTTTTCTTTCTTACATATATAGCTTTATATACATATATGTTTCTTTCAACCGTTTTTCAACCGAAGAAAAATATATATCTATATATATAAAAGAAAGTCGTGTTAGTTACACCACTTATAACTCAAGAACGGCAGAACAGATTTGGGTGAAAATTGGTAGGGAGGTAGCTTAGAGCCAGGAGACGGACATAAGATACTTTTTATTCCGTTCGACAGCGTGCCCGTGTGACTTGACATGAAACGTCATTCACTATAAAACGTGGTATAACAAAAAAGAATCAGACTTGGAATAACAAAACGCAAATGACAGCTATGTAATTGACGTATAATGACAGCTATGTAATGACGTATAGATGACAATTTGATATTTGTAAGAAATCAATATTCAAACTATTTCTGTCAAATAAATAATTAACAATTATAATGTAATGATAGTGCCATTGCCCATTCGTATAAACAGTGAAGTGAACTATAAAACTCGGTATGGTTGAAAATTTGAGTTTTGAAATAAATTTTTAGGTGAATTGAAGTGAAGTGAAGTTTAATTAATAATGCCGCGAGCAAGACGATCGAATCTTTCCCGACAAAGCCGTAATGCAAGAAGAATACGAAATACTGCAAATGAAAGGACTGAAGAAGAACGAGAAATTGCACGTGAGCAGCGCCGCGATAGTATATCTCGACTTCGTGCTTCTCAATCACGAGAGCAAAGTGAAGCAGCCCGTGAAACAGCTCGGTTGGCAATGCGGAATCGTCGAGCGAACAACAGAGGTCAACAAATAGATAATTTGCGACGCAGAACAAGATATTTATCAAGTGCTGATTTGAATCGAGCAGCGTTTCGATACGATTGCAGCAATGATTAAAGCTTGCATCACAGCGTTTGCATTGGACAAATGTACGTTGTTTGTGAGTATTGTGGCGCATTAAAGTTTTCCAGAGAAACGGCTGGATTATGCTGCCTTAATGGTAAAGTGAAATTGCCGTTGTTGACTCCGCCACATGAGCCATTGTATTCATTGCTTTGTGGCGAAACACAAGAATCACGCCACTTTCTTGCAAACACTCAAAAATACAATGGTTGTTTCCAAATGACGTCATTTGGGGCAGATATTATCGAAGAACGAGGATTTGATCCGACATTTAAGGTATTTATTTTTGTACTTACATAGAATGTAGTTAAAGAATAACTTACTTTATCTATTGGTATGTATTATATTTGCTAATTCTGAACTCTACTCTCCCACCAGCAGTATTGCGTTGACATGTATGTAAAAATAGAAACGGAACGTTTAACATTCATTAGATTGACCCAAGCCAACTTGCGTTCTGAGGGGTACATCCATTTACGTGATGCAGTTAGTACTGAAGGAAATGCAGCTAATATTGGTCGATTAACTATTCTGCCGGCGACGTACATTGGTAGTCCACGTCATATGCATGAATATGCACAAGATGCAATGACATATGTTCGTCATTACGGTCGGCCAGATCTCTTTATTACTTTTACCTGTAATCCAAAATGGATAGAAATTATTCAATTGCTGCTTCCCGGACAAACATCAAGTGATAGACACGACATCACAGCACGTATATTCAGACAAAAAATACGGTCCCTGATGAACTTTATTGTTAAACAACGCGTCTTTGGAGATACTTGATGCTGGATGTATTCAATCGAATGGCAAAAGCGAGGCCTGCCGCACGCACACATTCTTATTTGGTTAGTGGAAAGAATTCAGCCTGACCAAATAGATGATATCATATGTGCCGAGATTCCTGATCATGAAGTCGATCCAGACCTACATGATGTTGTTACTACTAATATGATTCATGGACCGTCTGGTGCCATCAATCCCCAATCACCTTGCATGGTCGATGGAAAGTGCTCTAAACGATATCCACGGAAATTAACGGCGGAGACTGTCACTGGCAACGATGGTTATCCACTGTATCGGCGTCGATCACCAGATGACAACGGTCGAACTGTCACAACGAAAGTGAAAAGAATGGATTTCGTTGTCGACAACAGTTGGATTGTTCCATATTAGCCACTTATTTCTAAAACGTTCAAGACACATTGCAACGTTGAATACTGCAATTCAATTAAGTCCATAAAATATATTTGCAAATATGTCACGAAAGGCAGTGATATGGCGGTTTTTGGATTGCAATCCTCGAATACCAACGATGAAATTTCACGCTATCAAGTTGGTCGTTATGTGAACTGTAATGAAGCGATTTGGCGTATATTCGCATTTCCCATTCACGAACGTCATCCTACTGTTATGCATTTGGCGGTGCATCTGGAGAATGGTCAACGAGTATATTTCACGGCTTCGAATGCTACGCAACGTGCTGAAACACCTCCAGCAACTACATTGACCAGTTTTTTTGCAATCTGCCAAAGCGATCAGTTTGCACGAACTTTGCTTTACTCGGAGATGCCACGTTATTATACTTGGAATGCTTCATCGAAGAATTTTCAAAGACGGAAGCAAGGCGATGCGGTTCCTGGGTATCCAGATGTGCGTTCTACTGATGCTCTTGGTCGTATGTATACAGTTCATCCAAAGAATGATGAATGATTCTATTTGCGGTTGTTGCTGGTAAATGTGCGTGGGCCAAAGTCATTTGAGACACTACGAACTGTTAATGGTGTAATATTCCCAACATATCGTGCTGCATGTGAAGAATTGAACTTATTAGAAAACGATACCCATTGGGATACGACAATCGCTGAAGCCATTATCTCTGCATCTCCAAGTCAGATACGCACATTATTCGCTATCATAATTTCGACATGTTTTCCATCAAACCCATATAACCTGTGGCACAAATACAAGGATGATATGTCAGAAGATATTTTACATCAAATTCGTGTCAGTTCCAGAAATCACGATATTGAGATGAATGAGGAGATACATAATCGTGCTTTACTCTTGATCGAAGATATGTGTTACCTCATGTGCGGTAATTTATTAATCAGGTTAGGAATGCCAGCGCCATATCGTGAAATGAATGATGCATTTAATCGAGAATTGGAACGGGAACGTGAATATGATCACCAGGAATTAGATTTAGTAGTTCAAACGAATGTACCCCTGTTGAATTACCAACAAAAGGAAGTTCATGATACTTTAATGAAGGCAATCGATGATGAAAATGGTGGTTTATATTTTCTAGATGCCCCTGGTGGAACGGGCAAGACATTCCTCATGTTATTAGTTTTAGCAACTGTTCGGGCGAGATCCAACATAGCGGTTGCAGTTGCTTCTTCTGGAATAGCAGCCACATTGTTAGAAGGATGCCGTACGGCTCATTCAGCATTAAAATTACCGTTAAATCTTCAAACTATTGAAGAACCAACGTGTAATATTGCAAAACACTCAGCAATGGCCAGTTTTAGCGGCATCGAAAATCATCATCTGGGACGAATGCACAATGGCGCATAAACGTGCATTAGAAGCACTTAACCGAACATTAAAAGATTTACGCAATGACTCGAGATGTTTTGGAGGAGCAATGATTTTACTGTCTGGCGATTTCCGCCAAATACTGCCAGTAATTCCAAGATCTACGGCTGCCGACGAAATAAACGCTTGCCTCAAATCGTCAAATCTATGGCGCTATGTGGAGAAACTGCAGCTGACAACAAACATGAGAGTTACATTGCTTAATGATACATCTGCTGAAGATTTCTCGGAGCAATTGCTGACTATCGGTAATGGTCAAGTACCTGTCGATGAGTCGAGCGGATTAATATCATTTCCAAATGATTTCTGTAATTTTGTCTCATCAAAAGACGAACTTATCAAGAATGTATTTCCAAACATTATTTCTAACTACAAAAATAATGAATGGTTGAGTGAGCGAGCAATTTTAGCGGCTAAGAATGAAGATGTAGATGACCTGAACTACATAATTCAAAATAAGATCATTGGAACAATGCATACATTCAAATCTATTGACTGCGTCACAAATGAAGATGAAGCCACCAACTATCCAATTGAATTTTTAAACTCTTCGGACGTGCCTGGCTTACCACCGCACAATTTACGCCTAAAGGTTGGCTCCGTAGTAATCATGCTTCGAAACATAAACCAACCAAAACTGTGCAACGGTACGCGTTTGGTGGTTAGAAAATTGATGAACAATGTGATTTACGCTACGATAATGATAGGAAAATTCAAAGGTGAGGAAGTTCTCATTCCGAGGATCCCGATGATCCCAACCGCTATGCCGTTTGAATTTAAAAGACTTCAATTTCCGATACGTCTTGCATTTGCCATGACCATCAACAAATCACAAGGCCAACCCTTGAAAGTTTGTGGTTTAAATCTACAACATTCATGTTTTTCCCGTGGTCCCATGGTCAATTATACGTGGCATGTTCACGGGTCGGGCGACCATCTGCGTTGTTTGTTTTTGCGCCTGATAATAAAACCAAAAATGTCGTGTATTACAAGGTACTTGAGTGAAGAGCAACCTATGTACTAAAATACAGGAATAATAATGAATGATTAATGTAGGTATTTAATTTTTTTGTATTTTTTCCAATAAAAAAAAAAACACAATCTGCTTATTCATTGCCATTAAGGCGGAACAAAGTTCGCCGGTTCAGCTAGTAACTTATAAAATTGTACCATCCATGTGTATTTACATATATCTAGGCCACTCACACCCACCGACGCTAAGTAGCTGTTGTCATGGTTAATGTTGCAATAATAACGGTTGCCATGACAATGATTCTTATGATAACAGTTGCTTAGTGATTCATTGCTCAATCAATTTATTGCTCACAAAAATTAGACGC
>JAPYZH010000933.1:0-15366 GCA_030523085.1 Meteorus colon | reverse complement strand
CCAACTCTAGGCTGCGGGCGCGGGGCGGCGCCGCTCGTTGGCGCCCCCCCCCCCCCCCCCCCCCCCCCCCTACGGAAAGTTAAAAAGTTTTCCTCAATTTATTGGATTGAATTCGCGAGCATTTGAACATTTTAATGTACAAAATTCCTCCACAATCACGATGTGAAGAAGCAGCGATCCGGTTAAAATATAAAGAAAAAAAATGACGGCAAAGATAGGCTTGTGTAACGGTGAATTATAACCTCGCACCACTCAGTTTGAATTCACCCCACTCATTTTGAACTTGTCGAAAGGCGGAATACTCATTGCCGAGGTGTTATGATATCGCTATAATCGTCACTCATGGGACCCGAATCGCATCAATATCTATACGTAATCAATAGCACTGACCCTTCCGATTTCGATGCGATATTAACCAGCAGGAAAAAAAAAACAATGCCGAAGTGTGCGTTTGTATACAATTTTGGGATAGTTTATTACCAAAAGCCATAAAAAAATTTCACGTATATTAGAGACTATTTATAACATTACTGCGTTAAAAATTTTTTTTGTAAGGACGCAGACGCATGGAGGATCATGATTTCCCATAGGAAACTAGATTTTCTTGTGCTTAACTATATCATTCACTTTCATAATTTCCTCTTGAAACTTTGCATGAATAGAAATGCATAGAAAGAAATGGTTCTCGATGGAATCTATTGATATTATTATGTCGATACGACATGATATGATCGAATGAAAGACAATACCGGAAGTTATAGTGATAAGTTGTGTTAAAAAATAATTTGTGGCTTATGTCAATCGATTTATTTTTCTAGCATGTTGAAACATGTAATCGTATACAAGATTACATACTTAGTCAAATACTGACGATTTTTCGCCGAAAATGTCATTTTCCGATCGACCTGGAAATATTATTACCGAGAAAATTGTGACGAATCACATTATTCACGAAAATCTTCAATTTTCACATATTATCAGAGAATATTCTGCAAAATGCGGAAAAAATTTTTCGTTCTATAGAATATTTTCTGATAGAATATTTCATTTTCTGATCGCTTAATCTGGAAAATTTTTGTGGATTTTTCCCAAAAAATAACAGATTATGCCATTTGTTAGTCGGCCAGAAAATGTTATTTTTCGTAAATCCAAAAATCCCGGCAAAATTGCTCAGATATGAATATGCATGACCTTGAATGAACAGATATGCTCTCACATATGAACATGTCTTGGTCTGGTATCTGCACGAATATCATCCGATCAATATAGCCCGAACAACTGGCCATATAATTCCATATATGGTTGATTTTGTTTGGCTAAAGTTATATGTTGAGTTGTGTGATATTGTTATTCAGCATATAATATTATAATATGGAATCATATCTGACTCTATTGAGGAACGACACAGGCAAATATGTTCCAATACGCTTCTTTAATTACATCGATGTCTTACCAATATTAAATGTTAAATCAATACCATATGAATCGTTTGATATTTGCGAATGTCACTTAATGCTACGGCAGCAGTCCGACTCAAATTTTGTGGTCAAATTCTCGTGAGAATACGACTAGATGGTGATGAAAAGACGTGACGGACGCGTAGGTTCTTATCACTGATTGGAACGTTATTTTTGCTATTGTATATCCAATTACAGAATGATCAGGTGCACATACCAACATTAGCGCACTCGACTGTCTCTTATAACATGCTTTACATTTTAGCAGAGGTGATGCTGACCGAATTTATAAGGCGAACGCAAAACCAGATATGAATTTCGTCCCGGGTCGGAAAATTCGATTAGTTTTCAATCTGGTTCGTCTGTATTGGAAATCGCACGCTGTTTCTCATCTACAATTCCTAGAGATAACTTTATTACATAAGGACAAAACAAGATTAATTCTGAAACGTTAAAAAATTTCAATTCTGAATATTGACGAAGGTCAAACTAGTCTGTAACTTGGACTTGTAATATTTTTATTCATGGTCAATGCTTTTCTAAAATACTTCAAGTGATTTTCTCAGTTTCGAATGGAATATTTCTTCTGTTTCGTCTAGTTTTTGCAATTGCAAAGCGATTTTCGAATAATAAAACTATCTAAAATCCTGCCACATGAGGCCTCCCTCATGAAAAAAAACATGAATTCGAACAATGAAGAAAAAAGTTAGGTTCAAAAACTGTAAAAGTATATAGAGAGACATCGAGATTGTATTGGATGAAGGGACAGGCGCAGTGGTGAGGCTAAATACATAAGAGCACATTCAGTGTAGATAATTACCATCACTCATCTCATTTTCACGGGTGCGAAAATAAAAAACCCGCCCTGATTGACAGGCCATTTTGTCTTTCAGAAAACGTCACCTCCGCGTTGATCGAGCCATATCATAATAATAGAAAACGATACCAGTTTAAGTGGGCTATTGAGCCGAAGTGTTGGCCTCGGAAATTAAGGGCAAAATTAACACAGAGACTAACGCTGACCGTATATTTTACTTCAAGATTCAAGTCCTATACCCGATATAAATATACTCTTTGACAGTATAATATGATTTTCGTATCAATTATCTTGGACCAACCACTCGCAAACAAAATATCGATTCCCTCAAAAACAATGTAGAGTTCATTCACTGTAGGCACTGGAAAGATTTTGAGTGAAAAATGATGAGTTGAACGATAAAGATTAATTATTTCTTTTGTTTAGAGGGAGATTGTAACGGATGGTATACTCAGTGACTTCAGGATATGAGAATTCGGATAACCATTGACGCGAAAAACATGTGACTACAGAAAACACAAAAATACACTGAATATAAAGATGGTATGATGAAAATGTCTGATAACTCTGTTCATCTGCAAAATACACGATTTATCTTTATTTTCAATTAGTTTCTTCGTTAGTATCGCTTTTAGGGCGTATGTGAGACTTGCCGAAATACGATCGTTTGGAACATTTAATACGGAACAGAACAAACTCGAATCGGAGGGAGATCGCTGGACTGGTGGGTATAAGATCTGTTTCACTGTAGCTGAATAATCTATCCAAATATTATGCAGATTAATTACATCAAGTCCATGAGTATATGTTTGTGAATGAACGTTATCTGGTCATATGAGACGCAATTATAGGAAAATGCTTAGCAAGTTGGCATAGCCATCCATGATCGACATGAAATTGAGAAAAAAGAAATTACCTTCGAGAACTCAAAATATTCTCACCACTAATGTAGATATACAACAATTTCATTATGATCTGCTATGAAAAAAAATTACAAAATATTATGCCAACATTGGTTTGGAGCAATTGTGCCATTCATTTTGATTGCACGCGCTCACATATACTGCTATGTGTACTCCTCAATGTTTTGGTGAACAGGACTTGCGGCTACAAGAAATTGTAGAAAGGGAAGCGCGCGCGCTCATCAAAGTCCACAATAGAGTTTCAGTCGCATAGAGAACGTCGAGCCGCGCGCTTCGTGTTTGTGACAGCACATGTTACCCACCACGTGGTACTCCGCAGCTAAATTTTGTACCTTATCATTAACAATTGATTTATTTCTTCATATTATTTCGAAAAAGTTTTTGATTTCGTATTTAATTCTACATGTAAGTGAAAGTGAATGATGGAATAATTATTTTTCCGTGTACATATATACACGAATGGAGTTTGTTGACGGTGAAGAACCATTCATCATTCATAGATTCCATTATTTATTGACTACTTTTTTGTGAAAGTAGTAGACATCAATTCGTCAATCTGGAGCCGACTTTTCAAAAACGGTAATTGACAATGATCATTAAGTAAATTTTCAATTATAGTTCAATCAAGTATGGATCAGTTTTAATCTAATGAATGAATAGGAACCAATCTGCGTCAGTTCTACATATATATGTTTGTTGTAGTAGTAGTATGTTATACTCATTGATATAATGCGTTAAACCGAAACTCAAAACTTTCGAAAATGCATCGTCACACATTATCAACAAAAAATCAACGCGTTCCAACTCTTTCCCATTTTTTTTTTTTTTTTTTTTTTACTTTGTCTCTAATCAGTCATTCTACTCTTATTCTCCCCGGCTTTATCGTCCTCATCATTTATTCACATAGCAGTTGCCGAATCATAATTTTCATTAATTAATTTTGAACGACTAAGACTGAGTTGGGTGTAATTTGTGTACATTTATAGGCGCCGTACCTTTCGATTGACAGTAGTGAATTGAAAAATGTGGAGACCATGCTTTTCAAAATTCGGAACGTGCAGTTCCCGCTTTGGAAAGTCGCAAGCATTTTTCATACGTCTCTGAATATGCTACGTGTCATATGAAAAATATTGAACACATGTTAGAATACACAACAATGATATAAAAAGACAACGAGTATTTTTTGTAATGAACTCAAATTTACAATCAATGTACATTCCACACATGCAACAATGATAGTTCACAAATAACATTGGGAATTACATGAGATTTCAGGGATGTGTTGCGTGATATGACTATCGTAATATATAACTTCAGGCATATAACTGCATGCGTTTTCAGTTAAATATCTATTGTACAAATCAAGCTTTTTATAAATTACGAGAACTACAGCATTGATCAGCAAATTTTCTAGTACGGCGCACAGTTATTTGAAATGTGAAATGCAATTATTTCTGCGTTAGTATTTCTTCTATAGGTCGGTTTATTTATTTCACGCGCGTCGAATCTTTTTCTCGTATCCTCAATGTTCAATTCGATTAGACGCGATAATCGTACTCAGATTGCATCAGGACGTGTGGAAATTCACATGGCTAGACGTAATTGTGACATGGACTTCTCAGGCAATTGGACAGGATGAGGAATCAGGGGATGTCTGCGGAGGAGAAATGGCGAAAATTAACTACCTCTGGCAGTGCAAGGGGAAAAAAAGGCAGGTTTGGTTGTGTATCCACGGGGAGTACGGTGACGCACTTTGCGATTGCCGTAATTAGTGATGGAATGCCTGGGGGGCGTCGTTTGTATATTCTTAAGCATATGATATAGGTATTGCTGCATAAATATATACAGTGTATATTATGCACGTCGAAAATTATGTAGTTGCTTTTTCTCGCGAAATATTTCTTTTCCTCATTTTTATCGACATAATATGGCCTCGTAGTATCGATTAAATCATTTGATTGATGCTACGGAAAAGAGAACAAAAAATCAGTGGAGAAAAATGAAAATCAATGAATTAACGTGACAAGTTCAGATGTTGGCATATCTATATAAATATTTACGAATATGCATTTTATATATACAAATTTCGGTTATGGGGTGGACAAATATGAAATTTCGATAAAGAAGAACCGATGAAATGGGTGCGATAGTAAACAGGGCCGCCTGCGTGTACAAATATGTTCATTGAGCAAAGAGAACTTTATTCATATCTATCCTTAACGAATAAGTGGAATTTACTCGAAGAGGTGAAGCAAAATGATATGGCAGAAAGAATTGCAAGTGCAAAAGTGAATGAAGCAAGGAAAAATGGAGAATTCAGACGATGATGAGGACGAAAAACGTATATGGAAAAATAGAGCGTATCGAAAAAAAGAAGGAGAAAAAAGTTCATTCCTTCGTCGATGCCTATAGGGTCTAGAGACTTTGTTAAACCGAGGGCAGATGGAAGGAGCAGGTTGGGAGAAGGGACATGGTGTTCAAGGCCCTCGAGGGGTGGGAGCTTGGTATGTCCGGAGGCGCGGACGAACTCGCTATATGCGCTCGCAGTTGCCGTAATTAGAACCGATCGCCTCGGGCGAATACCCCTCCAGGCCGACGAGTCTCGGGTGAATCGAAATTATTCATGAAATACGCTAGAGGCTATATATATTTTCCCACAAATATATATCGTCTCACTCTTTTTTCATTTCGAACCATCGTTTTTGCAGATAAAAATATAACAAAAGCAAATAAACAAACAGTAAAGGAGAAATGAAATAAAAACAATGCAACTTATACATTATAGGTTTTGATCAATTGAAATTAATTCAATGATGTCATACAGTATGAAAGGAACGACTACATAAAAATATTGGAAAACTGAGAGGATCAATGTGGAATTCGTGCTGTTACTGTCTTGATAAATATAGAGACATTCAGCTTTATATGTATGAACTGAACTCAATGTAGCACTCTATTGTTAATTTGGGCTTAGCATTTTTTTATCAGAAAACATAGAAAGATTGTTATATATTTCGACAACGCATGCAGAATGTACGGAATTGTTGAATAAACATGATAGATTCATTAATAACCACATATTTTCAAAGTTGCATAGGAGCATGGGATGTGTTCATAATAAATATATTTTCTAAGCGGGAACAAAGTGTAATTGCAATAAATTTATATTATCTACGAATTAAAATGCTATTTAGATACATTTTAGGTAATGCCAATGTATTTTTTTTTTTTTTTTTTCTTTAAACACTCTTAACAGAAAAACAGCTTGAAAATATGAATACAAAAACCACATTCAAATATTAATTTCCTGTAGTGAAATATATACAATAATCTCACTATGAACTAGAAGTAAATATTTTAGTTCTAGCCGGATTCTAAATTATATTTCGCTCCTAATTGATTCATCGACGATTATTCTAATCATCACTCAACAAGATTAAACACATTTCGTTGAGACAAAAGCAACGTCTCTAAATTACCAGGTGCAAAAGTGTTTACACTAGAGCAACAAGAAAAAATGAACTTGTCTCACGCGTACCCAAATTAAATCGGAAGATAAAAATAAGAAGCATACGGTACTTTCGATGGGGACGTTTACGACTCTGCTGCTGATCTTTCCTTAATGAAGATTTTTGCCGAGAAGTAGCTTAACCTTCCATATGATATCACATGACATCTGGAGAAAAAATGTTGTTTCTACATTAACCTCTAATATTAATAAGAAAATAAAAGATTCTATTGGCAACCATCGTAAGAGGTAGTGAAGAGTATAATATAACACAAATCCGCTATTATACTTCTTCATATAAATTTGAATCGACTTCGTACACAGATAAATTTTCATCATTATCCATAAACTCAACATACCTCCGTGTTATTTCGTATGTAACAGACATTTATATCTGGCTGAAAAGTAGAAAAATAATGTTTCCGTCTGGTGAACAAGTAGGTGAGTAAGTGGAATGGGAAAAGGCACAAGATGAAATGGAGCAAGACATGCATTGGCGCGTGTCGGGAGTGCCTTGACGCTTCTACTTCTTTTCTCATATATCCGCTATGAAAAATATCATGAGTGAGAGAGCAAATCTGTCTGTGTCGTATTATACATGTATATTGTGTATATACCTGCATAACAAGTTTACTTTATAGACGAATAGTCATATTCAATACAACTTTGAATCAGTGCTGCCAGAACGAGTACGATTCTTACCCCCACTTTGTGACCGTTTTCAATGCTTTTCAATGCTCTTTTATGGCAGAGAGTCACAAAGTGGGGGTAGAAATCGTACTCGTTCTGGCAGCACTGCTTTGAATACGTGTATGTCTATATAATGCTATAATGCTATAATGCTATAATGCTCGTTTCTTGCTACTTTTGCTTTGCATATATATTTCTGTCAGTGAGACTTGCACATATACTTGCACATATACTAGCTCTATCGCTGCTGGCAACAAGAGAGATTTACGCTACTTTCGATGCTATATACATATGAGTATACATATAACTCAAGTTGCATAGGTCACGCGTTACGAATTTCACTGTGGAATGCGCGTGACATGCCTAATGATATACCTCCTCAGGATATTGAAATTGGAGAGGCGAGTGAGTGGCCAGATGATGTTTCCTCATTGACTTTTCTGTATCTCACGTTATATTATGAATATTTCGTTCCAATACATTCTATCTTTTAATATAAATCCCCAAATATTATGTCAGACAGTAGTATAAACCCAATGATTTAATTATTTATTGAACCTAACTAATGGATTGATAAACAGTATTGAAACATTGGATTCCGTTAAATAGTCATTTTCAATTACTTCATTCACAATTAACTATCATTTATGAAAGAAATGGATTTTCAACTTAGCTGTATCGCGATTGTACGAGACAAGCCATAAAAGTTAGAGCATATATGAATGGTGACGCATGAGAATTGGATGCATCTTCCATTTTTTCGCTTTCACAATAAGTCTCCAATCTCATAGTGTTCATACATTTAACTGAGCAATGCTCATGGTGTAATTTTCTCATGTAAAAGCTCGGATTATTTCATACCAAGTATTACAATGGATTTTACTAGCGCTTCATTATGCAAATCCAAACACTGTTATGCACTCAGACCACCTCAGCAGCAATTGTCATTACCATCGCGCGCACTGAAAAAACAGTTTGAGTCGGACGTAAATACTGCCGTTTCACTCCGTATTCGCAATAGAAGAATACAGATTTGTTTACTCGGGTGGGGAAACGAGTCTGTATAATACTATAATGCTAATTCTGCCTAGAGACTCAAAATTCTTTTGACCATGTCATGGTAGCAGTGTATGTATACGTATAGGTATACATACTGTGAAATCTATTGACCGCCAATAAACATCAAATTCAACCTCCAAATTCACCTTTGCGATACAGTTACGTATGAATACATGCGATGTATTATTTATGTTTTCTTTCCTTTTATTGTAACTTTTTTTTGTTTTTCTAACAGCAAAAAAATATCGTGCAACACCAGATTCTGTATGACTTGACTTTTTTCATTTTATAACATTTTAAGATAATGAGTTTCGATCATCGATAATTTGAGTAGATATAACGGGGGCCCGGTTATCTCCATTATGTCTCAGCTGTGCAGATGCCCTCTATGATAAAACGTCGTTTCTCATCATATCAAAGCGAAAAGTTTAATGAATAGAATGATACAATTATTTTTATTGGACACAAAAAATTTTCCATCAGACTGAAAATGTTTTTTCAGTGCAGTTTCTGTCTGTTATGCCTTCTCTATATCTTATGGCACTGTTGCGCGGTTGACATTTAAAGTGGCCATGTGCACAATTCATATTACATCCCGCTAAATCATTTATATGACTGTTCTCATGTGACGTAAAAAGACGGACAATAATCAGTATATACCCTCATGAATTTCAATATCTATTAACTTCAATGTCAGAAAAGTGTGATAAAAGGGAGATTAATGAAGTCTAATAAGCATGATCTGCGAGTTCCCGCTTACTATTCCTGTACTGAATAACAGTTACATGAGGCACATTACATCCAACACGTGATTGAGCAACATGTTATGATAGCAACCCCTTAAGTTTACGCTGTGAATATTATCCTCTATGTATATATCTCACTATTCTCAAACACACACATGACTGTAGAATTCCATCCATGTAGTTTTTACCAACCAGCATAGTAATTATTTTCGTTTATTAACGCGAGAAAATCCAATTCAAACTTTCCGGTAATCTCATCATCATCTAGGAGCAGGTGATGAAATGTTCAACTCAAAATAACGAATTCTCTTGAAGACTCCGAAATATAATCTTTATGATGCCTGTGGTTGGAATTCCACATCACGCCTGAGGATGCAGTGTTCTATGTAAGCGGTTGAGGTTCATTTCCACAGTAATGATTTGCAGGGAAATTTTCGAAATAGGAATGTGCAAAATATAAAAATGATAGAAAACCACATACCAGCATTAATATTTTCATTTAATTCTGATATTTATACCGCTGGATCTATCTTTCATGTTATTATAAAACCTTGCAGTTGATCGATGATGAAATGTTCATATTTCCTCCACCCTCTGGTGTTAATACGAAGCCTTTCTCTATTTACTTTTATTCAATGAAGATATGGAGATGCAAAATTTTTGGCGGCATACAGCGGAAGGCATTTGTGTGAAATGAGCTGGTGTATCCAACCAGAGTTGATATTATTGAAAGGAATTTGTTAAAAGTCATAAAATATTTTTTTTCATATTCATATATACTTATAATAATTACATGCTTTAGGCCTCTACACATATCTGTATGCATTATATATGATACCGATTCCCAGTCTCAATAATACTTTCACCAAAGAAATATCATTTGCACTCACACTTAAAAAATTTAACGATATACGTCATCCACACTATCTTTCGATTCTTCATATTTTCAACGTTTTCTCCTTTCTCCGTCTTGAAATACTTCGTTCAACTCTATTCGCGCGTGGGTGTTTTTCGTGCATGCATTTTTACGATTTCCACCTTCTCTCTCTTTCTCCCGTTCTCTATTCCTCTCTCCCTATTTTTGTTTCATTATTCTCTTTATTGTATATCTTCGTCTCACTGGCAAATCACCGCGGGAGATGTGTCGGTAAATACATGCAAAACGAGCGCGGTAACTAGAGACCGAGACACACAGATAAAGATGAGATGGCGGCAAAGTATTTGTTGAGGCAGAATATGCGGACTATAGAGGATGAGAAATAGATATACAAGTATTATATATATATATGTGTGTAGTGGCCGCACGAGGAGACCGCAACGGCCGCGACTGTGCCTTTGCACACATAACACAACAAACCAAGGGCCCCCGAGGGCCAGCCACACAAACCAGGTAGACTCTTTCACATTACGCCCAGGGCAATGACAACTTCCAGGCGATATTTTTTTCGCCGTCTTTCTTTTATTTCCATCCCCATCTCGCTCTAACATTCACGTTTACTATCTGCTCTCTATCATATTCTCTCTTATATGCAGATAAAATTTATCGTATGCATGTTTACTTGATGTACAACTCACATACTGTCCCCCTCTGACATATCTACGTTTATATATTTGTACGACAGCGAGGACATTACTTGCCCCAGGGGCTCTTTTCGCTCATTCTCAAATGCTAATTCTCGAGCTTAGTTGCTCCCGCACTTCGTAAAGTTACGTACTCATCATTGTCCCCAAATCGCACTCTCAAACACGATATGATGTCTTTACTATTTCTCTTTAACAATCATCCTACCTGTCATAATGTTTGATTTTATTTTTAATATTCCCAATGTTGATATTACCATCATAAACTAATGAACGTTGGAGCAATACATTTTTTAGGCATTTTCAATCAAATAATTTCCGACAAAAAATCTTTATTCAATTATCTATTATTCTGTATTGCATAATAAACAAATCTGTAGCAAAATCTAAAAATATTATAACAAATATACAAATAATAACTTATGAAAATTTTGATTCCAACATTACATTACATTATAACATTATAACATATGAATGTTACTTCCTATATGACAGCAATTACAGCTACATCAAGTCACCTCATCATTATAACGCATTGACATAAATTTTGAAAAATTCCAAATTTCTCTCATTCGTTTGTTTTTACTAAAAAATGGCCAGCTCGAAACGTCCAAGTCGAAGCCAAACTTTCTCAGAGTCTGGAATCCCACAAAAGATTAATTTCATTTGGATACTTTAATGGGTACATGATATGTGAATATGTGAAAGCCACGCAAGCTATTCGTTCAATTTCTCGGTCGATTGTTATTTCTTCTGGTTATGTAATTTCGAAATGACCTCAAACAGAATGAAAAATTTATCAGTGGAATCCTCACTATGGTATATTAAATTATATGATGAAGATAATATCGCACTCACCAATAAATATCCCTTCTGACATTCTTGAACAATGACAATAACACAGAATACACCCTCATCACTCCTGACGAATCCTTTCATCTCGCGCATCAATGGCCCACTTCATTCGAATCTCATTCCGTGAGATTGTCCTACGATAACATTAATTGGATTTGTATAAAAATATATGAGAAAAATAACTACTATTTGTAATTGATCATCAGACAGTATTCCAATTAGTCCCTGAACTTTTCTCTCATATACATATGCATATACTATACAAAAACGTTCCTTTATGATGGTGCCCTTGGCAGCACTTTGATAGGGCTTGTACCACGTGATTACTTGTTTGCTTGAAAATGAAATAGATATCTCTGGGCCCAAAAAACCCTTTTGGAAATCCTTCTCTGGTGTCTGCGACTAGAGAAATTTTACATGCCAATTTTTTTTGTATAAATGGCAGTAATTTAATTGATTTAATAACTATCCATGGATTTGAATAATCGCTTCATAATGAATCAGAATGCTACAAATTGTCATATTGTATTTTTTTTTTTTCATGAAGAAACAACATTCCTATGCACTTTGCATCGGTGCGCATCGAATTTCCCGCTTCAATATCAAATTTAAAAATTTTCTTTTCTTGTGAAAGTCGGATGTTCAAAAACAACAACTGAGTCATTATTCCACATCGAAACAATATTGTTAGTATTTTCAAATAGTATTCATTCTTGCATCAGGACGTGTATGATGAGAAGAAGAAACCGACAAAGAAACATAACTGTTTCAATAAATCAAAAACACATGACTTATAATTGTACGAGATTTAGGTTAAGTAGAATCACTCTCATTTGTAAGCGAAACTCTCGAATATCGGTTTTTTTGTGAGATACATTCAATATGCAAATGAATTGGCGTTCATCTATAGTTTAGGAGAGTCATACTCAATGGTATAATGCAGCTGAGAAATACATGCACAACAGTCTTTTGTCTCTATTTATGAAAAATTGTCATCATTCCGTGAGATCATCTGCATCAGTTTTTGTGCAAAACTACAATTACATATAAGTAATAAATTACAATCTCTAGAAAGTTTGGTAGTATTTATATGTGATTTTTTGTTTTCATATATGTTTCGTCGTTGTCAGAACCAATAATTGAGTACAAAAGTGAGTTTGAATGACCGAATTCTGGCTCAAGTCTTGGCCATAGAGCAAGAAAGATACCTATAAACGATCTCCAAAGTATGTGGGACTAGTGGGCATGCATATTTATCCGCAGCAAGGAGTATATTCCTCAGCGAGCTACTCAAATATGAATGTAAGCAATATCGCAAAAAAAAGTGATTGTAAAATTTGTACGATGTGTAGTTAGATGAAATATCCGAAACCTCGAAAATATGCAAATTGTACACTCTCGCACACACTTCGAACTCAAACATCGCCAATGATAATTGTCCAATGAAATGATTCCAAATTTGACAGTTAACATGAACCAGCAGTAGGGAAAGAAATTATGTTCAGACACCCATAATGATATCATTTCCGAATAACGCGAACGCGATACTTATATTGATCCTGAATTTTGTCACGAATATCAGACATATTAGTCTGTAATCAGTGCAATATTTCACAAATTGTACACGATACATAGAGAGAGAGAATTTTCCCCCAAGGATTATAGTGCTTCACCATAAACTTGAGGCATCTCAACACTTCAATCATTTTTATCAAAATAGTACAATATTTTATATAAATATCAGGAGAAATCTTAAAATATTAGGTTTTTTTTTACACTGCAGCGATCTTACCAATCTGTTGATGCACGGGGCTATATTCAGAATATATCAATCAATTGTTCATCGCAAATGCTATTGTCTTTAACATGTGTTCAATCTGAGGACATAAAATTTAGTTAATTTTACCATGCAAACGAAAATAACGCACTGAAGTGTTTTTTGGGTGGAATATAGACCGAAATGAAAAAAGATTCGGAGATTTAACAATTGTTAATTCATCAATCGATGAGTTTGTCGATAACAAAACGATTCATATATATGAGGAGACAGCACTAGAAGGAATCTCGAAATAGGACACCGCATTGGAACTCGACTCCGTCCTTATCATCGACGAGAGATTAGACGAAAAATTCGCAAAGATTTTCAGCGAATAATTTTATGTCCGAACAAGATGTGAAGAAAAGAGCAAGCTCTCGCCAATGACTTATTTTCCTATAAAACGTCAAAAATGAACACTTCTCTTTTGGTTACAGACGGAAATGTGAAGCTGATGGGAAGGAGACGAAAGCCGAACTGACGGCACCACGCAATATGTACCCTAGTGCACAGATAAAAATGAGGTACTATCAAATGGTGAAAAATTTCTGTTCAAGACAATTGAAAATGTAATACTATTCATTTTATTACACACTCGGATTAACCAATAGAAAAAATCAATTGTAACGATGTGACTTCATAGCTATTGAAATACACGATCTAATGGCATCTAATGTCGAAAGTATATTTGTCAGATTGCTGTCGCCAAGCAGTTCGCCAGCAACATCGCCTACGATGTCAAATTCATCGTCACCAACACCACCAACATCGGCAGCACCCACATACAACCAAAAAATGACAGGCATCCCATGTGTTGCTGCCGCGTCTAGGTATACTGCACCAGTACACATTGATGTTGGCGGTACAATTTATACATCATCTTTAGAGACACTTACAAAGTAAGTCAACACGAGGTGAAAAAATTCCCAAAAATTTTTCAATAGACAAAGCTTGTTCACTTCTCATTTCCGGATGAAAACTCCCAAAAGCAGACATACTCGTTCACATAATTTCAACCAACCCTGATCTGCACTATCTCAAACACCCAACAAACGCTTATAAAGTGAATGAATTTATATTCAAGACGTCGATACAGAGATAAACCCCAATGGAGAAAACCCACTTGCCCTACACCACTACTTTCATATTCTACTACATGCTCTGCTGCTCATTTCACCCCTATTATATGCTGTTGACCTTATTATATTATCACTTCGTTGGAAACGCTGCGTGGAAATCCAATCCATTCAGAAGCATTCGAGCGAATAAAATCGATGAATATGTGTATTCATCATGAGTTTATGTACATATTATGGACTACCGAAAAATTAATCGAAAGATTATTTTTTGTAAGAGGAAATATCTCATATAAAATCATAATAATATGAGCCGATGATAGTTACAAACGGGACTCAATTGGGACTCGGAAAAAATGTATAGGTAAAAATGACGGATCTAATTCACTTCCGACAATTCAACTTATCAATTTCATCAACGAATCATGTATCTGACAATCAGTTTCACGAAAATTTAGTGTAATAGACTCGTACAGGTGGAAGTAACTGTCATAAACAATTATGAACTAAAAATTATCAACCATGAACGCTAGAATCATTCTCAAAATATTGCAAATTACATTTAATCAGGGGGAAAAAAAAAGAAATTAAAAAAAAGAAAACAAAAACGACACCTAAGGTAAAAACTAATTAAAGTGTAAAATTCACACTTTAATTACTTGAAAAATATGAGATTCTATGTTACATTCAAGTAATTAAAGTGTAAATTTGACTAGATAGCTCAAAATTGTACATAGTAATTAACAAAAGAAATTTCGGATTCGAGTTTTTTTCTTTTCTTTGCATTTTCTGAGAACATTTACCATAGTAATGTATATATATTTTTACATCATCAGAA
>JAPYZH010000932.1:0-12266 GCA_030523085.1 Meteorus colon | reverse complement strand
AACAAATAATCAATAACCAATCCTACTCCCTAAAACAAAAAGGGATCATACAAATAATCAATAACCAATAAAAGAAGTCACAATCATCAACCGGAATTCTCGTCAAGACGTAACACTCTATAAAGAGAAGTCTTCGTCCATTCCATCGTATGCATAATCATTTCCGTAACACCATGGCGAGGGACTGACGGAGAACACGGTTTTTCAAAATTTCAATTATCTTCATAAATTATTCCAACACTTCTCGCAAATATCGATAAAACCAAAATAAAACCAATCGCTCTCGCCGCTTCTATTTCGTTTGTCATTTTGAGATTCCATGTGAAAGAATTTCACATTATGATTGGCCCAATGAAGAAATTTCATTTTTATTGGATAATCCCATTGAAGACATATCTTCAAAAAATAATAGAGACAAAGTATCTAACGAAATAACAAACTCCGGAAATCCATCATAAAGAATGATCTTATCAACGCCCAACCACAATAAATAAAAATTATAGAAATAAGGAAACATCGTGTTACCAATTTCGAACTGTGGTAAAAGGCGAATCATAATCAATTCATAGTTCCTACTATAAGCATGAATCAATGATGTTTTATCATTGAATATGCTCCTCAGTTGTTGAATGCCCATAATTTGAGCAATACTAATCTTGCGAGCCTGTGACTGGATTGTTGTCATTTCCAATTTGAGATTTTGAAACCAATCACCGTTAGCCATTTTTAAACCAGTTTTCAATTGTCTATTTTACGTCTATTTCAGAAGATTGAAATTTATAAGAATGACTAAACCGGTCAAAACGTCGAAAGTATTCAATTATATATATTCCGTCAAGACCATTGACTGCTGTATGACCAACGGTTAAATTTAGATTTTTCATCAATAAACCTATTTTTCAAGTCTTTCATCATCGTCACCTCCTTTACTGGAAGATAGGGTGATAATTCTTGGGGAAAGTATGACACCATTCCATGAATTTTCTTTTGTCTGCGAAGTAAATAACATCGTCGAAAAATTGATTTCGACGACACAACCCACAAAGAAAGTGCTACTAACCGAACGGAGTATGTTTTCATTGTTTTGACGTCAAAAGATGCATTGCCAGAGTATTTTGAACTTTAGGCTTGATATCGTTGTTTCCAGTTAACATCTTGAATTTCTTCACGATTTTTGGTGCTACGGTGCGACAGGGCCGCTCATCTCTTTTTTAGTATGATAAATATTGCGGAAGTTGCTCCAGAAATACTTGGTGATAACACAAATGATTTCGAAGTGTAGTTATTGATTTTATGGAAACTTTTAATCACTCGCTAAATTTGAGATATTTATTGAAGCTATTTGACTCAGCAAATTTTCTAAATTTTACGGAAGCCATTCAGTCCGACAAGTTATACGAATGCATTGATCGAATTTCGTGTAACTTAGCAGGGAAATATAACCGTCTCAATATACGCAAAAATCTAAGAAAATTCATCAATTCTCGACTCATGAAAATTCTACACGATTTGATAAATGCTATTGGGAATTTCCAATTCTGACATACGGGAACACTGTCAGTATACGGCGACGGCCGATCCGTACAGTTGAATTTTGAGTTCATGATCCTCACCAGGATTAAACCTCAAGGGCCGGACTGAGTAAGATTTGGCTTAAAATTAAATCATCTTCAATCGAAAATCATTGGTTATTGTATAATTACCTTTGGGGTGCGTATTCAGAGCAGGCAAAAACCTTGGCCTCACCGTCTAGGTCCTTCATCCTTTCCACACAATATCCTGAAGGTGGTAGGAAAATCCCATCCACTGTCAAACCACCATCACGCTGAAGGACTGACCCTTTTGTTCCTCCAATTATCGTAATATTGTCGGAATGTCGACAAGGTGGAAACCCTGTTATTAAGTCGATAGTTGAAGATATATTGAATAAAAGTGGCGGAGAATCTTCGGACTCCTGTTGATTGACGCAGGTGTTCCTGAGCAAATAAACATTGATTACGTCTCATTAACGGATCTGTGTTCTTTGATAATGCAGTATCACAGTTGCCATTTTCAATAAATGTATATTGATTGAAATTCTGCCAGGATTATATCTATTGTAGAATGGGTCTCGCGAGCAAACAACAACCGATTATGGATTCAATATGTCTACTCGGAATTCTCCTGGATGAATGTGAGGCCTTATGAGTCTACATAAATTCCTCAGAGGTGAAAATATTATTGTATGTAGTTATGAGTAGGGATAAAATGCGGAAGACCTAAAACCAATGTCCTACTCTCTCTCTCTCCTATCTGTACCCATATCTAATGAATGAATCACATACCTATACTGGGTTGAGATTCATATGATCGCGTCACCAGCGATGATTCTGTTGGAAAATAAATTGTATGTGAATGATAGAAAGATTGAATTCTTACCGGATTTCATGGAAGACGGCATTCTCGCCACAGCATCTATACACTTTGGTGACTGTCTTCTGAGCCATGCATATGAGGAGTGCTTTTGAATCCGCACAGTATTCACTAGGCATCACGTTGGCTCCACTTCCGCCATCGGGCATTATTCTTCCATCATCCAAAATAATGCAAGGGTAATATTTGCTGCAAGGTACGAGAGTGAGAGCATAATTATCACGGCATTGAGGTTTCTTTGCTTCCTGGATAATCCATTCCGAAGGCCGTGGAATCACACTCTTTCGTGAAGGCGAATAAATGAACGGCTTCCAAGGTATATTACTTGACACACATTTCGACTCCGAATCCAAATCCGTAGACACAGACAATTCTTCACCATCACGACAACATTTTAGTATGGTAGTCTGTGGCGTTAATGAGTGAATGGTCGATGTCAGGACCAAAACGGTCAGCACAATTGTTATTATTGCCAAATACATATTATTAGTCTTTAATTTTCACTTAACAAGTGAAAATGCCGTCAGTATTGAAGTTCGCGAGCTTCAACTGTAAATCAACATAGTCATTACACAATCATTCATATATTATGTACATGGTTGGATTATTGGAACTTTATGGATCATGAAGAATCATGAATTTGTGAATTGTCAATAAATACCAACAAATTGTTTACAATTGATAATCGCCGCATACACACACTAATGCACAACACAACATTGAGTCAACTGAACTACATAACAGTATGGCAACGTTACTGTCTGTACTAGATGGTTAACTTACAGTGACATTACGCGAGATTCGAGCTATCCGAACCTATCCGAACCAATCCGAACCACGAGGATCGCAGCAGCATGGCCAATATCATATATATATCAAATGTGCGCGCATCTCACTTCACGCCAAAAACATCTGATGCCGAGTTGCTCGAATGGCATGAACAATAATAAATATAAAAATGAATGGCAATGATGGATAATGAAGAAATTCATTGATATGATTATTTATGATTATCTATGAATTTTTTTTTTGTATCATAAATGGCAGATGAACTTAATATTCTTCTCATATGATTGCGATATCTAATTAATGAACAAAAGTTGCGTGATGCATGTATAGATTTGATTTTGTATGGAACCGACACATCATCTAATTTTCCACTGCGAATTCCATAGCCGATAATGGGCGCTTTCTGCAAACACGATTCTTTTGTAGCGCTGAATATCAGTCGCTGATTTTGCAGCCGTTGCATAAGCAGTGCTTTGAGTTTTGGCTGGGGCGGCATCAAATCAAGTAGTAACAGATTATGGCAGAGCTTTGCATGAATCTTCGTATCAAATGACTACACTTCGCGGCAGTGTAGCCAGATCCTGAGTAAAAAGTACCCCCACTTTGTGACTCTCTGCCATAAGAGAGAATGGAAAAGCATTGAAAACGGTCACAAAGTGGGGGAAATTTTTACTCAGGATTTGGCTACACTGCTTCGCGGATGCTTGATGTAGCAAAAAAAATCGATAATCGATACATCGAGCTTGAAAAACATCGATCAAAAATAATCGATAATCGATGGAACATCAATATATATCGATTAATCGACGAGCATCGTCTATATACCCCGAACTACAGCACATGCAAGATCATTGAGGTGAAGTTATTGCAAACCCAGAGTAGATATCGATGGTAGTGCTGCTACCTACTGGCTAGGGTAATTACTTCCAATTCTGGGGTCAGGTTGCCTTATGGGTCTAGGCTTCTATGGACATCTATGTTCTTTGCTTATACCTACGTGTATAAATATATATATATGCATATCATGTTCAATCATAGCATGTCATTAATGTTGTGACGTGTATATTTTTTTTATTTCATCAAACATACAGTTTCGAGTGATTTAAAGTTATAATCGAGATTACATATATACTTTTAGGTAATTGTAAAAAGCAATGAATTGTATTTCATATACGCAGCCACATTCATAAATATAATTAAAGGAGAGAAATAAGATTAATTGTAGGTTAAAAACGTATTCGATTAACACTCCATTGATGGACACATGAAAAATCATGAGGTCCTAAGCTCTCACCCATATGAATAAATTCTCATTGGTTTAGACTTGATATGTTTTCGTTTTCACATCATTATTGAGTTTTTGTCATTGACGAATACTTAACTCAGCAATAAGCAGTTCAGTAATTATATCATGCAGAGAAACCACCTACGACGATTAATCATTTCATATTGATTAATATTTGACATTGAACATTTTTAGCTACTATAAAATGATGCAAGATGAAGATCTAGGGGGTCCCACAAGAAAAAATGCATTTGTTCAAACTGCCACAAGATTATCGCAGGTTTATATTTGCACTCCATAATATTTCTGATTGATCTTTCGATATATTATTACATTTTAAAAATGTTTATTCACACAATGATGATGTATTTAGATATATCAAAGTTACCTGGATTTATGGACACCACATGTCTTTTCCCGATGGCTATTCGCAGGTTTACTGTTAGTCACATTTGTATTACGTATTCTTATTTCACAAGTAAGTCAATTCAAAACTTTGAAATCTAGACTACTATTATTACATTGAAATTATCTATTTTTTTCATTCTAGGGATGGTACATCATCATTTATGCTCTTGGAATATATCACCTTAATCTATTTATAGGATTTCTCACGCCAAAGAGTGATCCAGCGATGGATTTTGATGGTATAAATATAAACTCGTGAACAATTTCATTGAATTCAATGCATTTTTCACCATTCTCTTCTTTTTATTAGATGGAGAAGGCCCAGAGTTACCCACAAATGCCAATGAAGAATTCCGACCATTCATCAGACGGCTTCCCGAATTCAAATTCTGGTATTCTGTAACTAAGTCAACTTTATTCGCTCTTGGTTGCACCCTGTTTGATTTTTTCAACATTCCTGTATTTTGGCCTGTTCTAGTTATGTATTTCATAACGTTATTCTGCATTACGATGAAACGCCAAATTAAGGTATGTTTTAATAGATGTGATGCACTAAACAGAATCACTATTTATTTTATTCATCTGCAATTATTCACATCAATTCATAAACGTTTTGGTTCCAGCATATGGTGAAATATCGATATTTGCCGTTCACGCATGGTAAACCAAAATATCAAAATCATGACGGCAATATGAAGATATTAGGAAAGTGAGAAAAATAATACAAGCCATTAAGAGTATGTCGATTGAAAGTGCGCAGATGTGCTGTAGAATTGCGAAATTCATTTGAAAATGGTCAATCAATATGAGTTCGAACATTATCATCTTTATCATATTGACCTGAAATTCTGAGTCATTTTCTTTCTGCGTTTAATTTAACGTTACAATTCGTTTAGACTGGGATTGGCTACATCGACATAATTATGTGAGAATTGAACCAGAAAGTTGGCAGAATATATATTGAGCTGGAACAATCATTAACCAACAGTCTTATTTGCATATGCATGTACAGGCTCGTATGGTCCATGTTTGAATCATAAATCTTGTACAAAGTATCATTCGCGACGTTTGACGCATCGACATTTCATGATAAAGAAAAAAATTTGGGAATTCCAATAAAAATATTTCATGTGATATTAATCATCTTTCAATGTAAAAGAAAAGAGAATAATGGCGCAAAGCAATTTGACTTAAAATTTTTTTCCAGCCTTGTCCAATTATTATTCTGCGAAATTGTCTACGCGATATTTTTCAACACGCATGATGTAATCTTACCAGTGATTATTTCGAAGCAGTAAACCCAAAATTTGCTACAAATTTTATTTCCAGTTTTTTTATCAGATATATTTGTGCTGGCTTCGGACGATTTTTTCAACTCAAAAACTCGTAATAGTCAATGATTTCCTCACCTTAAGATTTGAATAGGAGCGTTCGTATTTATTAACACTAACACTGGTTGGGTGAAAAATTATGAAACCGTTTGAATTTAGTCATATTAATCATCTTCATATAATATATTCTTTATTGTATATTTAGTTGAGTCCATTCCCGCTTAAAAGTTAATTATAAGTTCGGCTTAATCACAAATACAATCAACATATGATGGTCCTTGGAATGAATGAATACTCACAATGAAATCCATTCATATATTTATCTTGACACAGTTACAGTGAGTTAGTTCTGCTCCACGCAATGAAAAATCGTTTAAAATGTGAAGTATGTTTTTCTTTATTACTCATTGAGGTCCTCAGAAATAACTTGTTTTGATCGATCTGAGAAAGCTGGTGTGCAGTTGACTCCAACGACAGTCGTGGTCGTTGTTTCACTCACGGTTGATTCTCGTTTTCGGTATGGGACTGAGGGTTGATAGCAGAGTCTGTGAAAATATAAAATTATTATCTGGACGGAGAGCTCATTCAATCATGAGAAAATGCAAGGTT
The DNA here is from genome assembly GCA_030523085.1 of Meteorus colon. Taxonomy (NCBI): domain Eukaryota; kingdom Metazoa; phylum Arthropoda; class Insecta; order Hymenoptera; family Braconidae; genus Meteorus; species Meteorus colon. The sequence continues at coordinate 5,432 of JAPYZH010000932.1, read as the reverse complement.
AACCTTATACTCTCGGTTCTAGAACGTGGTGACCAGTTGTTGTAGTATTTCCTGTCCACACCCACGCTTCTATTTGCGCTCCAGCGTGAGAAGTGATGCCTCAGTGTATTTTGAACTTCACTATTGAGGAAGCAGTAGAAAACAGTGACGGAGAAACCCTGTATAAATGGAACATTGTTTATTAAATTGCTACTAAGTAAAAAAATTCGGTTTCACTGTACGCTGCGTACATAGAAATTTCTTCAATGGTATTTTGGAACATCATTTTGCGAATTTCACCGCAAGGATTTGTCATATATGACAGAGAAATTTCAACATTTTTCCAATCACAGTATAAAATTCTGGTAATTCTAATCATGTTCAACAAGTCAGAGAGTTTTTTTTCAGAAGGAAACAGATATGAGTGTATTTTTTTTAAATATGTAAACCCAAACCATCGCAGAGTTCCATGTGTGCCGAGTCGGAACGGAACAAATTGTATTCACGATATATTTTTTTTTCACCCAAAACTATAATTTTCAACTGCATATTGAAAAAGGCGAGGATGGGAACGCAGGGAGGAGCAGTTTCTCCATGAAGTCAGAATAGTTATCAAATTTCATAAAAATTAATAATCGAATGTCATTAGACAGAAAATTGAAGACCATGGTACCCCTCGTGATGAAGGAGAGCGAATTGTAGAATTACTACTTTCATTAGATTCAATCCATTCTGCCATCATCCCACATTGAACAATATATTGGTTCCTCATTACTGCCATCACAATATTTATTTTCTGTAGCCATAAATATTTATATATTATTGCTGAAAATTATCCGGCTACCTTTTCTTAAATATGAAATTTTCAAAATTTTTTCCAAAAATATGTAATGCCAATGGCATGATGACATGACTTTACTTATATTAATGAAAAATTCCCTTCTCTACATACTCAAAGTGGGCGAATTCCGTACTCAGAGCTTTTTTCAGCGGGAAGGTGTAAAAGAAACTCTTATATGGATTTAAGGTCCTAGCCCGTCAGATGTTATTCCCTCCTCTAAATGCTATTTGATTCGACGAACGCCCCAACAACGCAAATATGACTCCTGTGCAATTGATAGGAATGAACTATGTAACTGTAGCAGTAGAACTTTGGCTCTTCGAATAAACGAACCGAGGTCAACTCCTGGAGCTGAAATTTTATTTTAATCCTTCCTTTAATCAAAATACAAAATCTTGATTTCTCACTCGTTAACACTTGCAGGTAAAGTTGAATTCAAACAATTCGTGTATTTGACAACACCGAATTATTCAATTATTTGTGATTTTGATGAACAAATACCTAAATGTGGTGCATACATTATAAAATCGAGAGATTCTTTTCTTAACAGCTGAAGATTGTGTCTACAAATATTGACGACATTTCACAAGCATTCCCAAGATTTTCGAAAGAGTTTACAAGTTCTGTAATGGTAAAAATGCAGTTGGAGCGTTGCGAGCTTTGAAATCAAAAACTTTTCATAATGAAATCTTTAACGGACTGACTGAACGCCAACTGCGTGTTGAATTTCATTTTTTTACAGCAATTTTATGACGATTTAACGGAATTTTGCCACAAAATCAGTGTTAACTTGTGCAAGCAGTTAATGTACAGTTGACCATCAACATCTGAAATTTGATGAAAAAATAAAGACTTATATTGGCGTTGACTTCTATGATCTCCAATTAAATCTCGGTAGACCTTCGTGGAAAAACGTAGATCAACTGCGATCCCCGAAAATTCGCAGATCTTGGTTATCACATCTCCGTATAGATACATTGAAACCTATGAAAATTTACATAGATCTAAGTATACTTCCGGTAATCTATGCATATTTGAAGAACATTTCCATGAATATTTTTGTAGATTTGTGCAAATCTTCACAGATCCCAACAAATCTACGAAGATCTGATAATGAATAGCGAGCTGCGAGTATCTTTGGATTCAAACGAACCGTCGTTTCTCTTTGAAGATCGACGAAAATTTAATTTGATCGGCATAAATCCCCAAAATGATCGAATTGAATCTGATGCGACCCATGAATACCCAAACCATTTTTTCCAGCGTGGTCATTAAAACGGGCTGACTTTGCGTTAAGATTCATGAATTTTACAGAAAATTGACTCGTTAACTTTGCGTCAACATTCGGAACTCGATAACAAAATTACGGTCTTACCATATACCGACACTTGAAAATTCAGCAGAAAGTTCATTCTCATTTGTACGAGTGAACTTTACGTTCAGATTCCATATTTGACCAGCCATACTATGTCGATTGTCTTATAATAGATCAGGACACCACTCTGATTGAGAGGGGGAGTGTGAAAATGCTCAAAACATTATCGAGTAAAATAACTTAGCACAGTATTTCAAAATGTAATTTTATGCGAACAGCTACCTGCAATGAAAGGAGAATTGCTCTAGAATACGAGAAAATGTTTGCCACTTCTCCTTCAGTTGGTCCAGCAATTACCAGTACATACGTGACACCCAACAGCGGAATGAGAACGAGCAACGCTTTACTTGCCTTCCTATACTGCTGGGTTTCTACATTATTAGCAGACCGGAGCTTTGTTATTAGAACCTGAGGAGGATAAAAAACATATTTTAATTATGAATATAGCAGTGCGGAAGAATTCAATTGACACAACTTTATGGCTTAATATAAGTTGGCCGTACGAATATTACGTTACTCGATTAAACTCACCCACATTATCATGAAAAGAAAAATAACGTTTGTGCTCAGTACAATAATGGCAGGAGCCTGATGAAACCAGTCATATAAATGATGAACCATCCAAGGACAATGTCTATACAGTGCCACATTCTGGAATATAGCCATTGACAGAGTTTTTAATTATAGTAAACATGGTGACATAATGTATGTGTTTGACCGAACCAAGTCGTGAGTAACTCTGGTACGTTACCAAGAACATTCAACTAAATTTCGGCCGGAGCGCCCTGCAGACCTTAAATAACTTAATTAGTGACGTCATCTTTCTCAGTATCACTTCTACAGTATGTTCAATTCAAGTAAAAGAATAGGCAGATGAAACTTTTAAAATTCGCGTGTAAGTGCATCCAGACACAAGCACGCCGACCTCGGATGCACAGAGGTCCAACTGTTTTCGACTGTCTGAGTCATTTAAATTATTCACGACATACGTCGGCCGAACAGACCCAATACGTCGGGAAATTTGATAAACTCACCTGATTACTAGATTCTGTTCCATGAACACCAGTAGATCTTGCAATAATCCAAATCGCTATCACGCCGGCAGGAAGACCTGATTGAGAATAATTTTTTTTAATAACCGTAGAATTCATCAATGTATATGTATTCAGTTTCGTAACGAATTTCATGATTTTTTCTCGAAGTTTTTCTTATGTTGATAAAAAATAATAATATTCCATAGACTGTCATGATTTACAAATTATGGAAAAATAATTTTCTGCCAGAATCAATAAGAGCCAATAATTACTGATATTATAAGATTGCTTGATGGTGCTGTCTTGGTATTATGAAATGTGTTGGAATTCCATTGATTTTGAATTATAAAAGTCGAGTTATAAAATTCATAAACAAAAATGACATTTGACTTAAAATAATCAAACTTAAATCTGCAATATTATTCAAATGGTGAGATTTACGGAAAAAATATAAGATACTCTTTTTTGTAGAGCATTAAATTTCCTACAAAATTCTTATAAAAATTTTTTCTGTACAATCAATTAATGATGAGGCATGAATTTTTTTTCTATTAGACTGAGAAAAAAATGAAAAACTGCGATGCGGAGGATCTTCCTATTAAAATTAAGAGTTCATATTTGGTGAGAATTTTTTTAAGGTGCCTAGCAACCCATTTTTCCGTATGAGTTGTAAAAAAAAAAACAGTTGATTTTTTTGACCCACCCTAATACATATGAATAAATACGTAATTTATGTAATCCTAAAATCTTTGAACAATTCACTGTTTAGTTTTCTAGACCTAAAGTTTCAAAAATGACATTTTTTCACTCCTTATCCACGGGCTCTTATGCATGGCAGACAAACTTTCGTCGAGACTTTTTTTTATTTTCTTTAATATTAACCTCTCAACTTTAACGAATAAAAAACTATACACAAGAAACTTGAATTATTGTAAGATATAAAAATAATCAAATACCCGAGTAAAAATTTAGAGTCCTTCGGAAAAATACGCACGCAGACGCACAAGAGACGCACACTTTGTGTCGTATTTGGAGACCCACATAGACGCACCATGGACGCATAGGAAACAAATCGGTGCCACACGGAAAGACGCACATAGACGCATCACTGACGCGCTAGCGACTGAATGGCAGAATACCTAGGAACCCACATAGATGCACTAGGGACGCACTTAGCGACCAAATAGTAGATTTTTCGGGATACCCATAAACGAATATATATGCAAAAGAATGGGCCGCCCCTCCAATTTGAATCGAGTATATTCATGATTGATTTGAGAACTCGTAAACTGAGAGAAATTGAAATACATGCTTTACATTGCAATGCTCGTTTTTTTAATACTGCCTGCTCGGGTAATAATAAGGAGGGTGCATGGAATTGGATAGATATGGATGTGCAATACTAGGTGAATTGACTCGAGGGTTTCCCTCGGATTATACGACCAAATATATCCACATTGAATACTTCGAGATGTTCTTTGTCGTCTGTGAAGAGATTTAAACTTATAATCACGTGAATTGAAATGCTAACATATAGCGTATAAATGTGTTCCAGACCGATTGGTATACAAGACTACCGAATACTGAAGAACATTTGTCATACTGCCCCTAAGTACTCTTCAATCTTGTTGAAATGAGTTTTTCCAATGACGTCATTGGGATTTTTCCCATGACGTCAAAGACCAGGTCCCAAAATTTTTCTGTCCTACAATGCATCATTGAAATTTTTCTAAGTTCCGTAATTTCTCGTTGGAACTCTCCCAAACATTATCTATAACCCACATAGACGCACTAAAGACGCACATAAGCGACGTACCTTGAGTTAACATAACTAACCCTGGAAAGAGCGACGTTAAGGTGCGTCCCTGTGGGTTTTATTTTATACTGTCATCCTTGGTGCGTCTCTATGAGTCTTGAGAACATTTTATCGCGCATGAAATTACAAATGTGGCATCCATGGTGCATCTATGTGGAACTCCTTTAAAACTGTGGGATATCGGTGCGTCCAGTGTGCGTCTAGAAACTTATTTTTACTCGGGTAATATAACATTACCAATGTAATTTTGGAAATACTTAAAGTTAAATCTTCTCTTTCAAACTTGTTCATCCATCCATCCATCCATCCATCCATCCATCCATCCATCCATCCATCCATCCATCCATCCATCCATCCATCCATCCATCCATCCATCCATCCATCCAT
>JAPYZH010000931.1:0-11441 GCA_030523085.1 Meteorus colon | reverse complement strand
TTTCTGATGAACTTGAGTTTTACCTGATTTATTGATTTGTAACTTGACACTTAGATTATTAATACACATAATGGTAATCGACAGATTCCACTTTCAATCAGTGTAGCCAGATCGTGGGTAAATCGTACTCCCACTTTGTGACTCTCTGCCGTGAGAGAGCATTAAAAAGCATTGAAAACGGTGGCAAAGTGGGGGTACGATTTACCCACGATCTGGCCACACTGCTTTCAATTAAGAGTTCGTTGTATATGCGTGATTTAGCTGCTCTGTAACAGACTGACAGAACTTTGGTTAACGTTAATGTTTATCAAATGATGTTGATAAGCCAAAAGTTGGTATCGAACTAAGGTGAAAATGGAGAAGGACAGTTGGTATTTATATGGATTTTATTGATGATGGAAAGATATAATGGACGGGTGTTCGTCAGCTATTTCTGTATGAATTCACGAACGTTCTGTGCTCCCAGGTATGGGCAAAATTTGGTGTTTGCTAAATTTATATATTTTTTTTTTTTTGTGGAGTTCCCATGTAAGGAAACCTACTAAAGTTCTCAACTCAGGTGAATTCGATAGTTATTTGGTTAGTAAATTTTGAGTGGATACAATTTTATTTATTTTCGAAATTTGATCAGCGAGCGTTTGCTCAACCGGATGTAGCGCATCATGAATTATAGAATATTTTTTCTATTGAACGCTTGAATCAGAGATTATTCATTCATTTTAATAGTGTAATTGTGTATGGATTGGCAATTGAAATGAGGGAATGGCCAGTAAGTTACAATGCTACTAGGTAGATGCAGATATACTTTTTTATCTATAAATCAATATTGGAATTATATAAAATGCATGGACAGAATACATATATTTTTTCGTTGCAGAAATATTTCATTTCATATGCTTAGATCATATATTTGTTTTTCTCATACTGGTTATATTCATGACAGGTGATGAACATGCACATCTAAACCTGTTCCTTGATTCATCATATTTTCTTTGTGGAATGTTTCCAGATCAATTTTCTACATTATTATAATACATGATTCTTGCAGGAGCTCTCCGTTTTTGACACATCTTCCGATATTTTGACAATCATACTGTTTCTTCGGCGTGACTTCTGATGGTTTGCAAAATCCAAAAGAAATCGACGCAGTTTAAAATGAAGAGGAATCTACAAGATACCGTGATAGTATAAGTTCGAAGTTTTCTAATCATCACTCGTTGACAAAGGCGGCAATATCAAATGCTGCGAAATACAGTGGATGAAGCTATTAGCATTTAGACGAGCTGTCGCCGCAACCATTGTTATTCTCATCCAACTCGACTACTACCATCATCCCAACCTGTGATTTTTCCACCTCGTTCTGACACCCTCCGCCACTATACCAAGCCTCCCTACTCTCAGTTCTATTCAAAGTTCCGCCATCACCTCTCCGCTCTTCCTTGTAACATCCTTGTCCTGCCATGCATATCTTTTCCTATCTCCTCTCTTGCCTCCGAGTTCTCGTCACTGAAATGCATACCGATGTATCTCTATCTCGCAAACTAAACTCCCAACATTTCCAACCTATCAACTGTATGTATGCATACATATACAACGCAACATGATTATCCTCTTTTCACCTGTGAGCATATTCCATGTATTTTTAGATGGAAAGTGTTTTTGCGAGTCGGATATGTGAATTACCCACACCACAACATACTTCATATATATATGAAGTAATGACTCTATTATCAGCTATCATATAGTTCTGTTAACCACATCGACGCACTCACATACGCGTTTACTGAAGTTTCTAATGAGATCACATTCAAAATAGGAAAATAATTACATTCGTTCGAAAAAAAAAGTAGACTGAATGAACGCAAGCATATGGTGAACTTCAAATTACCTTCCTGTCTGCTCTAAAACACCAAATCCGTTCGGGAATAACTCATACTTTTTTTTTCAAATCAATTTTTGTCACAATGCATTTTTCCGTCGCGAATATCCTGAAAGCCGTAAAATGTGAAAGAAGATCGTGGAAATCGCCCATGAAAAAAATTCTTGAAAGATGTCGAAATATATTCTGAACGTTCAATCTCCGATGAAAATATGGGAAACTCTTTCAGTGAAGTAGGGTTCCTTCAATTTTGACAGAATAGAGGAAAACTCTCCATTGCAATGCAGTGTAGGAAACGTACGCATATTTACATCTGTAATATATATCACTAATCGTCCCTATACATGACTGTGTCCTTACACACCCGTGCGACGAATTACGGCATGTACACAAAGACACCGTGCTGCATGGAGAACAGTGAAAATGGGCGCATCCCCCCAACCGTATACTGTAAACGCGAAGAGATAGGAGATGCCTTTAATAGGTATCTCCCGCGAGCGCTACCGTTACTATGGTAACCCACATCACCAGTCAGTGCTGCCCTCTTGTCACATCACTTCCTCCCTCCACCTCTTTTTCCACCAGCCATTCGTCCCATTCTCCACTTGCACTCTCCCTTTCGTATATATACATGTAGAGAAAGCGTGTATATACATAGATCACAGCCGCGGGATATCTCCTTTTACTCTACTCCCCTACACTTCTCCCTTCATTTACAACATATACGTACGTATACATGCGAGAGAAACATGGAGAGTGAATAAACGAGAGGATGAGGTTGAAACAACCTTCTATAATAGCTGGGGCGGCGCCTACACCCTGCCCTAATAGCCCTATCTCATCCTCGCGTCACCCCGTACCTTCTATCTCTCTTCACTCCACTAGCATCTCCCCTCCATCACTGTTTTGCCCCACCCTGTATACCACTAACAGCCCTGCCACCACCGCCGTTGCACCCCTTACCAGTCGTTATAACCACCCGCTGTTTGTTTATTTGATGCCTTTTCACTCTCTATTAGTCCCGTACGCTTCTACATTTTCTGATTAGCCGGATGTCGTCGGCGTGAGTATATAGGCGCTTGCTGCGAGCGTAATACCATTTCTTTTTTTTTCCTAAACTTCCCATTAGTATACACGCTGTGCCCATGTGTCGACGCAATATTATCGTGTCTATATGTCGCCAGCCCCGTGGTTAGCGATTCTCTGCAGGATATACAAAGGGGTAATGAGTGGAGCAGAAATCATCATAGAGTGAGAAAAGTAGGACAATTAATGATCTATTTTGAGGGGAGTTACTTACATAAGGTAAACCATACGTCCGGCATTTCTTCGAAGTGAGCGGGGAGAATCAATCCTGATTTCTATCACCAATTTCGTCCCAGGAAACCCTTCGCCATTACATCAAAATGACATTTGCATTGTCGTGGTCCCACTCCCTCCGCTCGTTCACTCCATGCTTCTTCTCGCTCAGTTCCTTCTTATTCATTATTATACCCATTTTCGAAATTCTTACTACATATCCCACTCAATACGGCCCAGGGTCCGTATGCCTACATATATTCACACAATCACTATGCACTCGTGCTCACATATGACATCAATATGAGTGAGAACGTGAATATAGTTCGAGGGTGTGACTAGTGATAGTGAAGGAAACAGTCTATCAACAACTATCTTATTATTTCACATTTGAAACATGGTAAAATATAGATTCATAAACAACTATTTTTTCTTATGTGAACTTTGAGTGTATGTCAAAGAAGCTAGTTTTTCTTTTTTTTTTGGAAGAGACAGTGGAAGAGACGGTATTTGATGATTAGGAATAGTTTTGGCATAATGCTGAAATAAAACAAAATATTGAGATTTTGAGAAAAAGTCACAACTTTTGATATAATGATAACAGAATTATCAGCGTAATTAACTATATTCGTAGTTGAAAAGATATAAATTCCATCCAATATCTCACACGAGACGGTGATTTTTATACTTGCATGGAGATAATGAGGCAGTATACTTTAATACAGAGATTTGCATTGCAGCCGTATCTTACTATGCGGTTGCAAGAAACTGTACGAAGTTATGAACGATATTGTTCTTTGAGACCCCAAAAAATTTCACTTTGCAAGACATTCGAGGTTCGGAACTCATAGAATTCTGTTGCAAAGGGCCTTAAATTTCGATATGTAACGCCTAGAATTCTATCGTAAATATCCATGATTTTACTGCGTATGTGGTACTCCACCGCCGAAACTCTAGAGAATATTGGATGCAAGGGCCGGTGCATCGGGCTTGCATCAAAATATAAACAGGTCAAAAAGCTCTCTCTATGCACAATAATAAGGGCGGGCGATTCATCTTGCATTTATCTCTTCGGGAGTTCTCTATTTTTTCGTCTATTTTTGTGTTCTAGAGGTGCGAGGTGAGTGCAAAATAGTCGATTCGTATCTGGCATTCAAGGTATATCCTCCTTGAGATGGAAGAGCACGAGTTGTCGACTCAATGATTTAGTTGAAGGCGCTGTTGTCTAGCTACATGTATATTGTCGATGCCTACTCCCCTCATACCGCACTGATTGCACATGGAGTTATATTTTCGTTATGGTAATGGTGACTATGTTCCTCTCGTGTTTTTTGTCCATGTTGTTCTCTTTTTATTCGTGTGCTTTGACCACGAAACACGGAGAAGTATTTTTTTGTTCATATGAGTCTTTTTCACCTCACCATTACCATTTTTTTCATTTTCCACACATTTATATTCATACGTTTCCTTTACGTCCTCGCATTTTTCGCCCTCTCACCAGCTCTGCTTTGCTCCCACAAACTCACTGAGGCCTCTCACAACGACCGGAGTAATAACTACAGTGAGTTGCGGACTTCCATTTTCAGCTAACCCACGCCACATAGCGTATGTATACTCGTTCTTGTTACTCGCTCGGTTTGCCAGCAACAGACCGAAACGCGAATCCTCTGCATCAGGCAGTATAAGCTGGGAGAGCGAGTGGGGTGGATGAGAAGAAAGGACGGGAATAAACAACAGCAAACTACTCGGCAACGCAAATAAAAAAAGCGCTTAAGAGAAAAAGAACACAGCACCTTGTGAATGCAAGTATGTATAACTTTGATTATTGATGCATAACGCCAAATTTCATGGAGTTTTGAAAAGACCCCATGTCAAACTGATGAAACATTGAACATGAAGAAAAATTGTGGAGGTATCATAAACCGTTCTAATTAAACCTGTTCTCTACCCGAATGTAGAAGATATTCCTTCTGCAATTCAGCCCTCGATAGTTCGTCATTCTATTTCTTTTTCATTTCTACTTCAGTTCATAAAAAGTGGAATCCATTTACATCGATCGTTCAATAAAGTTTCGAAACTTGGCTTTAATTATTCATTGCGTTATTGAGAGTTTTGCGAGCATTATCGTTATAGTATTACGAACCTTCTATCAATGTGTTAGAGGACTAGTTGGTTCTCAATATGCCAATTAATCTCATATTTAGATCCAGCGCCTTTTTTATAGACTTGTTAATTGTATATTGCTAAGATAGAGCAGTACCGGAGCATATACACACAATGTGAGCAGTGATTTTAAGGAACGAATAAAAGTCACCTATCGGAAATCTCAAACAAAAGTCTTGAGTGATGTTACTATCGCTTTCAGCGTTCAGAAAAATTCGCATCGGATCAATATCGATCACTAGTTTTTCATATTCAATAGCACAGAGAGTTTATGCAAATCCGCGAATTGAAACTATTCCGGGCTCAACGCTTCTAAACTTTTAATATTCATTTATTAATTCCAAAGTCTTATAACACTGTCCCAACTCGGCAGCATCGGGTCTAACTGATTTAGAAGTACAAAATTTAGTCAAGTGCAAAAAACTGCAGAAAGATAAACATGCAACTTTTCTAGCATTCCAAAATATTTCAATTCATATTCGTTGGGATGGCCGTTTTTCAATCGACAAGTTTCAGTTGAGATGAAATTTTGAATGGTATCGGCATTGAAAACTACGAGGGCGCATCAATATAGGAAAATCAGATGATCTGATGATTATTGTTCCTGACTGTGTCATTCAAGGTACGAAATTCATTCCCAAGGCTTCGAATGTGTCGCGACAAATTGTGAATACAATCTCATATACTTGCATGGGAATTAAAGAGTCCTGGTTGCTGAAGACATTCTCAGAGGAATAATTAATTGTAAATCGTAGCAGGGGCTGGACACTTCATTGTTCTCGAGTCAAAATATTTTTCGCACCTTGAGTGCGATCACCACGAAAAATACAAACTTACTTAATGACTGCATCGTTGACTCCCTGTGTAAAATGAGAGTACGAGAAATACTCAGTAATTACAAATTCAAAAATCTAAAACAGTAGATAATTTCTTCCGTTTCTGTTGATATATGATTTCCCACGGTCGTGAAATAAGTGGTGGTGGGAATATCAGAGTGTCCACGGCCTGAGTTATACTGTCGCAGATGATGTGTCTTTAATCTAATTATGCAATACTTACAGTATAGCGGGTGGACAGCCGACGCAATTTCCATTTTGAAATACAAATAGAATAACATCAATGTGCTGTTTAGACTATTTACGTATACTTTCATCTACTAACGAAAATATAAATTTTATGACGCATAGAAAAACGTATATAGTCCATTTGAAATTATTTGGAAAGTTCATAACACAATGGTGTTTTTTATTCTAGTGATATTTCCAGTCAACAAATAATGATGTCATTCACGGTAAACAAATTCCATGAAAAATTGAACATTATTTAGTGACCTTCGAAATTAATATTTTCATTTAAAATGTCGTGCACTCACGAATACAATAGTGATAAACGAGTACAGCATTTCAGAATCATGATTAATGAGTTTGAAGAAAACTCGACAATTTCATAAATTTCGATTTTTTTAGCGATTCATAAAAATTGATGAATCACATGAAAACTATGGGAGTGTACCTTTCATATGCAATAGCACAAAACGATGGGTTGAGGTATAGAAGCAAAAATATCTTTCAGATGCATAACACCTATGAAAAGAAGAAAATAGTATTAATTGTTCGGGATTCAGCAGGGATAAACGTTCAATCACATTTCCGATTAATGAGGTGTAAAATCCCTTTTGCCGGTGCAGAGGGCCAGCAGGCAAGAACCCATTGTGTTACGGATCCGGATGTTTTAACCTATCATCATTTTTGTTATGGTTATTTTCTTCTACTTCCCGCACATAGTTCCTCACAATTCTTCCCACTTCAACCTTGCAGATAAATACTTACATCATTTCTTATTTCATTATCGAAAAGTTGCGACAATTTATCATGAGACGGCTTTGGAATAACTATCCCTCACAAGGGAAGAACATATATAGTTACAAAGATAAGAGGAGGATCTGGATGTAAGCTTTATATTCCTCATGTACATAGTGGTACTTTACATGTATACATTCGAGACACAATCTTGAGACAACTTCAGGCAAGTCCCTTTTAATTCACGTTTAGTTTCAACGACGCCGAGTAATTAGTCACCCGTTCTATAGTGAGTTTATATATAACATAAGTCACATTAAAGTCACTTTTTTCGCTTTACTCACCCCTTCACAATCCATTTATCTTCACATCTATATTCCGCTCCCTCACTGCATTTGAATATACATATATATGTAAGGGAATATGCTACGCCCAATTCTGTACATATAGACGTATATAGTCTCGCCATTATCGTTCCATATATAAGTGAACGTGTCTTGCGAGTATTATCGTTGGCATTGTTATACTCATTCCGTTTTACTTATCTGTTGTTGACCGCTTGTTGATTGAACGTCTTGCTCGAAACCCTATATTTCCCAGCGCACCATTACAAATAATCTGTTTCGATTGCTCTTGCCTCTATTTCACGAGTACACGGTAAATATTCAAAAACTTCCTATGTTCGAAATAACTACTCTGTTAGTAAATTGTGGTGTCAAACAGCGTATGCCTATCATTTAAGTAACATGGGTTGGAAAAAAGAAGTACCTACATGTGACTAAATTTATCAAGCATTCCGAGTTGCAGAAAACCAAGAGAAGGGAGTTGCGCATTGTGCATTGGGTCATCATAACATGGAAGGTATCCCAGTTGTATGAACGTGTCACAGGTATCACATGTTCATCATCTATAAGCTATTTGTTTTCTGGAGTGAACAGGTTCCACGAATGTAATAAAGTGGTCTTTCCTTCTTACGACTTCATGATGTTCCGAATTTTCCATCCATTAAGACCTGTTCCCAGTCCAAAATCGAAGAAAGACAAGAGAAGAGGTTATAAGTGTCGTATATTTGTCTATACGTGCGGCGGGTAGCAGTTCAAATTGCAGTTCATATAATCAAAACAACAATAGAATGCAATGAATGGAATCTTCTACTTATATGCTGTGTATTTTGATATTAACAAAGAACGTTGATTGATAAATGGAATTGAAATTGTCAATGCAAGTATCAATTCAAATTGATTATGTTCTCACATATATATGTATCACATATACGTATGGAAGAACACAATCTCAGAACATTGATTTGTTAATATCAATGGTAATACAAAGCGAATAATATTTTTAGAACGTTTCTTCGTTATTGATTAACACAATTTTTCAACCAAAATAGATCACATCAAACAATTTTCTCTGCAAAATAAAATACGCAATAATTGTATGTGTCAAAATTTTTGCTTACTTTTATTAACACATACATACGTTCACGCCAATATATCCATTCGCACCCGAGGCACAACTCTTCCTAATTCTATCACGAACCTTGCTTTACTGTATTTTTCTATGAATGTGATATGAAACAAGTCCCCCACTACGACTACCATTAGAAGTTGAATGCTGGATTTAATTTTTCATTAATTGTCAGTTGGTTACCTGACCAAATTCCCATTTGAAGTTACATCAGCCTTGTGTAAGTACGATGAAGAAGTATCAATATTTTGATACCAATTTCCAGATTACATTTCATGGCTACGTAATATGTCTTAACTTAGGTACGCAGTAATTCAATTTCGAATTTTGCCCCACACACTCCACAGCGTATGATTTTCACTTTTTGTCGCTCGTTTGGCATCTATGCACAGTGCTCCTTTATCAACTAACAAAACTTATAATTCAAATGACCGATCTTGGGAGTCCGTTTCTTTCACATAAGAAGCGGAGTTCTAGAGTGGAACAGACAATTCTCTCGCATGCCTGGTCTTGCACAATAGTAAATGAGTGAAACCAATCGTGATATATAGTATAGAGCTGAATATTTCTTGGCAGCTACGAAATGGACACGCTCCTCTTCAACACAAGTGAATGTGGCCGGTTATCAGAAAGCTTGTACAATAAAAAAAGGACAATAAATAATATGAACTTCAACTGTCCAGCCAGTTTATCCGATCCATAAAACATCTGGTTGGTATCTTGTTGTTGTCGTATCTCCAGTAACCATATGGGCTTACGATGTCATCAGCTGGGATCGAGCGAAATTTTGGAGTGAGATACTACTTGGCTCATCAATGTCAAACAGAGCGACTATTCGAGCATACTTGTATGTTTGTGAGAATTATAACCAATAGTTATCTTGCAGAATTAGATAGTTTAAGGCTTTTGCTCCATCACTTATATTTATTTACTCATTGATATTGTTCTATTTTTATTGTAGAGACAAGCCATGGGGCGTTATTATATCCGAAGACTACTTCATCTCATACCACCTCCTATTCTTCAGTTTTTTACTTCTACTCTTATTGCGTTCTTGTTTGGTTTTCGTGTTCAGTGGTTCTGTTGATATTAGTTAATCGATATTCTCAAACTAGAAACGGCTAACATGACACGTGAGGGAAAATAACTATTTAAGGTATGCAGAAGAAGAGGAGCGTATTGCAATTCGAAATGAAAGAAACTTGAAGCGATTGCAAGATCACATGTTTCTGCTTACATATATGTGTTTATGCATGGTACATCGTGACGGGGGAATCTTATGTACACATTATGCACAACAACAACGTGAGATTCCGCTTCAGCTCTTTGGGTTCGTCTCTCGTTGCGGCATAATTGGTGACCCCCCGCCGCAGCTTACCTGCATCATCGACTAATCACATCGGATAATCGACAACAATACTTAGGCCCGTGAAAAGTAAAGCATGCTCACCACTTACATCATTGAAGATGAAGTAGAGTATACATAATCCTCTTACGCACCGCGAGCGCTGGACACAGTGAAGCCGTCGTCGCATCTTTCTCATCCATGCATAGATTTTTTTTTTCAATATATCCAACGCACTACCGATAGTCGAGTATTACGCTTAAGGAGAATGGATCATACTCAAGATATATGTATATATAGTGATACCTGAAAGGAGGTCAGTGAGAGTGGAGAAGTAGAAAAAAAGGATGAAGGAATAACAACGATAGTGCATGCTCCATGTCGAATATCGAATTTTCGCTCATCCATTGTTGAATGGCATTAACATTCTCTTGACCGTACATTGAATTTGGCTTAAGTATGCGACGATCGTTAACAGTACAAAGAACGTTCGCAAATTGATCTCGAGTAAAGGCCATTGGTATGAGAAGAAAAAAACTGCAATGGGGTTTATTTATGGCTACCTATAGAGCTCACACAAACTTTATAAGACACCGATGTGACAACTCCACTGCGGATCCCCGCTCAATCCAGTGTTTCTATTCGAAATGACTAACGGAATGGTTAACGAAACCACTATCGTCTTATTCCCTCCCCTCACTATTGTAACCGCAGTCTTTTCCAAAATATTCATGAATATTCCAGGAGTGACTACAGTGTTAAACATGAGGAATGAAATGAATCAGATCAAAAGCTTCAATTTGACGTCGCAAGTGTGTCATATCCCCCCCCCCCAAATTATCGTCAGACTTCTCGAGTGTATATATGCATTCCAGTTTCGTAGGATAACGTTAAATATCGAGTACCTGGGACGCTTGAATTATGCCTATACGAACGCACCATTGGATTTGAGAGACCTATGAGTCTATCACATGGCTTTGATTAAATATTCAACATGTACCTATCCAGAACTTCCATAAAAAAATACTGACGTAACTACAAAATCCGTTTTTCCAATCAGTCGCTGCAATGGTTTATATTGAAATATTCTCATTTATCAATATTGGACGGTGACAATCTATACTTATATCACACGTTTATGCGTATCAAACACACGCTTACTTGAACCCTAAAAAAGAAAGGCAAGGATTGCAGCATTTGTGTGCATCAGATTGTACATTCATAGAATAATATGGGAAATATATTATGTGCGTCATAACATTCCAAGCTGTAAAATATACAGAGTTTATATGTTCACTGGCAAAATAGAAGGATAATGATAAATAAACAGAAAAGAATGGTAAGTGAGTTGCTGTATATAGAGCTTGAGGCGTGAGCCGTCAGACGTTAAAGAATACGTGTATTCTCACCAAGTATAAATACATATATATCTTGATGCGTATTATGTATTTCCGAATTTACCTCCAGTATACTAGGAGGGGGGGGG
>JAPYZH010000930.1:0-11454 GCA_030523085.1 Meteorus colon | reverse complement strand
GGTACTCTACCGTACAATCACGGTACTTTACCGTACAATCACCGTCATTTACGGTGTCATACTGTATTACGGTAAACCACTGTACGTACCGTACCCTACGCTAAATGTACCGTAAATGTACCGTACATTACCATACTCTACCGTACTTTGGATCCGTCAGGGCGAACATGAAGAATTACGCTGTTTATTTGAATCTTGTTAACAAAAAAAACAATAATAATAAATAACATGTATCATTGTGAAATTTTCGAGCACTCTGAGCTCGAATTCAGGGGAAAATCCAGCTTTGTTCAAATTAATAAAAAATTTCAATAATTTTTTATCTTATTTTTTTATATTTTATATTTCTATCTAATTTTCTGCTATCAGCCTTTGGGGCAATGATGAGTTTTCCAATAAAAAATAATGTCTCTTCCGAGTGACATGAATACTATTCCGAGTTGTACGAATGTGGTCCTAAATTTGCGTTTTTCTCATTCGGAAGATGAGTTATATAAGATTGGAAGTTCATGATTTTGAAGTTCGTAATGATTTCAATAAAACATAAAAAAGTGTAGATCTCGCCCAGGATCTCACATGTTTCAAACGATCGGCGAGCAGCCTCCTTAATTCAAATGTACTTATACGGTAATAAGAATTAACTTCTCATAGTGCAACTCGTGTACGTCGGATTCTGGCCGAATTTCAATTGCCACGTCTCTCGGTGATGCCCCTTCTCAACGCAGTTAACTCTATCGGTGAATCGCAGATTGATCTAGGCTGACGGAACGCGATAAGTAAAAATTATTGTAAAAATAACGAGACTGTCTTCGGTACATAAGTTCCATGTGTCAAATTTTTCATGGATTTTTTAATTGGATAGTGTATTCATACCATGCTTCATATATAGATGAACATACCCTGGAATTCTTTGAAATCTGTTCCCGGGAGGAAATTTCAATTTGCCACAACTCCAAGAGTAAAGCCATTAAAATGATATGACTGTTCCAACTCAAGTAAGCTGGGAATTGGGATTGTGCGGAAGGTGATATCAAAGGGGCGAGATATGCTCACGGCAATGTACAATGAGAATAAATGTATTTTCATTATTTGATTAGTGATAAAATTTGTAATGATTGTCACAATCACTACCCAGTCAGCATCCAAATCAGAAAGGTTTCATTATGGAGTCTGATAAAAAACATTTTACAGAATTTACAACATGACGTCTTAGAAAAGTCATTTATAAGATGTGTACTCAATGTACTCATAAATGACATGTTAATTTTTTGACATCCAGATGAATTCTTATTTCTGAGCTCTTTTTGCATTCAAAATTGAGAGCTACTGAGGATACCATATATAAGACATCAAATTTATGACCTCATACCGTATTATTTTTTTCGACTTCTTATTGAAATCATAATATGAAATTTTTAAGAATTCGAAATACAGACGTCACATCTATGATATCGTTATGCAGTCTTCATGAACCATTTTCTGACGCATGCGTAAAACTTATATGTCGAAGCTTCAACAGAAATGTTGTGTGTTGGGATGCGTGACGACCAAGAATTGCAGAAACAAAATGAAAAAAATATCATTTTAACCCTCTCCACGATCTTCACCATACACGCTGTGGATAAGTGAGAAACTTCAGAAGATGATCAACACATACGTGAGCTCATCGGGTCGTTGTTTCTCTTTCACATAACACACGATTAGCCTCGAGTAGACCTCCCCCCCGACCCGGTGTGTGTGTGCTACTGCAGATGTTCTCAAGAAATCTGCTTGTATCAGAAGGAATTCAAATGTAATTGTCTTTTCTGAGTTGTGCGTGGGTGGGTTTTCGAAAGCTCGGCGTTGCGATTCTTCTGATATATTTTTTCAATCAATGTCCTCTTGCAGATTTGTTTGGAATGTGGATGAAATGATTGGTTCCGAACATAATCCACATGATAAATAATTGAAAAATTTCCACACAATGATTATTGTCAACGTGATTAACGCACATTCTATCAAAATTTTTCACATCTGTACGATTGATGATCATGAACTATTCCGATTAATCGTTGGGCCGTCATAATGACGCGTTTAAACATCCGAATATTGAGTAGTGTAGATCGATTTCGTCATTCTTTATTCATTGTTTTAGAACACACTTGCGGTCAGGATACATTACTTTCAATGGAAAATTATCGATGTTTGCCCTCCATTGTTGGAATAAGTGTAAAAATATTAAATGGTGAAGATACTCCTTAAGAATTTGGCATGAAGTTTCATAAAAAGTAATCTGCTTGAGGTTTTTTACTAGGTATGCCACGGCTTTCTTGTGGTGCAGCTTCGAATATTGTGAAGTCCCGTTGGAGATGTTCGTTGAGTTCTAGAATAGCAGCGACATTTCCGCATCTGAAAATATCACATTTTTTGTTATTTCATACATCGGACACGGATAACTTCTACAGGTATCCAATATCGACGAAGTGAACGGTGAGCCATTATCACTCAACAATTGGTACGTCTTGTTGCTATGATTTTCAATGAGTACTTCTTTCTCGGTAGATCACAGTCGATCGTTGAATAACATCTAAAATACTTTTGAATTCAATAGTCCCTTAGGAATGGCTCTCGAAAATAACTCTGGCAACAATAATTTGGCAACAATAATACAAACAAAAATAACTCATTCTCATATTATGATAAGTCATTATTGTTCCATTTATTTGTGTTGTGGTTATATTCATTCGAGTTATTTTTGCAAAGTTATTTTGAGCTTGAACCCTCCCAGATCGTTAGCTGCAAAGAAACAACTACGATACAATAGGAATAAACCAAGTCAAGTTGGGTCATCTTTGAAATAATAACATTTCTTTCGTGCTCATTAGCACCATCCATCGATAGAAAGTGTATGCCAAATAAATGAATAGAGAATATAAGATTATATCTGGAAACAATGCTGTCGTTATGTGAAAAACCACCAGGGTGTTTTGGACCGATAGTCACAAACGGCGAATCTCAGGGACGTAGCAATGACAAGAAGAACGTAAGAGCTCTAAGTTAGATGTGACAGCTGAAGATGACTGCGATCTACAAGAGATAACGGCAAATAGAACGATTTCAACTGCTTCGATCACCTCACCGGCAAGTATTGCCACAATGGAAGAAGGCCAATCCACCCATCACCACGACTGTTCTGTTCATTGCTAATAGTAGCAGCGCTCAGAACGCAGTGTTTTGTTTGCAACGCTCTTCATGTATACAATAGGCGCAATTACCCATTACGCCCCATTTATTCACACGTGATAAATGAAAGTTTGCTTTATAATACGAGTTCCTATTAGAGAGGTAGAATACAATTTGGAGCAAATTGTGAAATGATTACTTAACTGTTCAAGAACTTGGCAACATTTCGAAAACTAGAGAACTGTCGTACGATTTTGTGGCACAGGAGCAATTGAAGTTGACGAAAAATAAAACGAATTTTCGTGAAGAATTAAATCTTGGCCGTGAGGTGGAGCATCGCGCCACTGTGATGTTCCCGTCGTAAGATTCGAGAAATATTGATAAAGCAATCAGGTTAGACATATTCCAGGGATATTATGTTTCTGGATCATTTTATACAAGATCACCTAATTTTTGAATTTTTAAATTTCGGATTTGTCTACTTTTCAACATCTCATTGTGAGTATTAAGAGTACCTCACTCATTATTTTTGAACACACCGTTTTCCTTTCATTGAAACCCGAAATTTTGTTTGTTTTGAGAGTGTGATACTTTTGACATTTTTTCAAAAGATGTATTATTTCCAATAAAAATTTATATTTGTCTGTGTCTGATTGGTCATTAGACATATAAGATTTACACTGGATTCTATATGACCATTTTCCCCAAGTTCTTCCGATCCATATATTGTTCCAATAGGCACGAAAGTATGGTGAAGAAACAGCGCTCCACAATAGACCGTTAGTCTGATGCCGAAATCATTCAGTTGTGACAATCGAGTACCTCCAGCTCAACATCCTGAGCACATCCAATTTATAAGTGTAATTCAGGCCATGCAACATTAGACTTCGATATAACACTCACCTGTAACAATAATTAGGAGCCGACCAAACCGTAAGCACTGTCTCGTTGAAATGCCATTTATATCCTTCCATTACTAATTGATGCGCCCGACATATCATGTCGATATCATTTGCCGAGTTAAATTGAGCCACAACATCACTGCCAAAGAGGTACCCAGCGCCACGCGGAGAAACACCCCACCCTTGAGTGTCTTCTGGGTCCGACCATAAGAGATCGCACATTGGACCGTCATGAGGAACCTAAGTATTCAAATATTATAAATGTCGTTTCGACCATCACTTATACTTCTGAAAGCAAAATCATGCGAACTGAATAATTTATATGATTACATGTTTTCCTTTATTGTAAAGAATATTCTATAGTAGTTCTAATATGCACTTGTTATGAACACAATTGATTCCGGATCTTTGAATTTTTATTCGATGAAATTCATATATATTGATAGAAACTGACATATTCCATAAAATTGAATGATGGAAGAACGAATATCGGTCGATAAGTCATTGGCAAGTCTGACAGAATTTGACGCATTAAGACAACGGGGTTGGTGACGCAACTGGAATTGTAGACAACTCTTTGGAATTCATCACTTAATCTATTAGAGCCGATTACATAACCACAGAAAAAATTAATTTTTTTATCTTTATAAAATTTAAGTAAAGAGTAGTCAAAGTTGGTTGATTGAACATAGGCTCCTATGGCAGGAGATTAAGTATTGGCAAGTTTGCATAAAACAGACGAGAAAAAGAGGAGAGATTACAACAAAAAGTTACGAGTTTGTGAAGCATACTCTACAAAATTATTTTATCGCAAATTTAATATAGGTTATTTATTAGTTTAGAAATTATTGAAGAAAAAAAATCGTTGATAAAAGATCAACTGCGAGAAATTTTGAATATCACGTGAGACGTGGCGACATTGTGACTGTGCATCATTCCCTCGATCGCTGCGGACTTCTTAGATGTGGCTGACATGATCGAGAGGTTATGTGGAATCGGTATTTGAAAATGATGCAAAATAATATTTATATATTTCTCAAAAATGAATTTTTCCCACCTGACTGGATTTTCACTATAAGTGCACGCGGATACTAATAGATATAATATAAAGTACTTGCTTTCGGGAGGGGGGAGTACAATAAATGAAATCCACATTGTGAAATTGACCATAGATAGCCATCCTCTAACGTTGTCATCATCCCATAACAGAAACTCCATATTCGTTTTCAAAAAAAATGTCGCAAACCTCAAGGGAATATTGTGAAATCGTGACTGTCCAAAGGAAAATATGAATAGATATTTAATACTTGACGGCGTAGCGACATGACCACCCAACCCATAGATCATTTCTTGAGCTGCGTTCCTACGCTGCATATAATTCACGCTAAACTAACATTCTTATGTCTCCAGTCTCATTCATTACCACGATTAGCGTTCATCAAAGAATTTAGTAGATCCACGTTTATTGTACTAGGTAATGCAAGTAAACATGCGAAATCGCGTGAAGACCATAAATATCTACGGATATTTTTGGTGTGATGTACCCAAGGATGAAAAGTTATTGTGCTGTCGATTTTCCGACTCCCCCATTCGGTATAAGCCGCAGTGGTATACGTCCTATGAATTATTGGAAATCTTAAGTCTTCGGATAAAAAAACGTTCACTTAATTGAGGATCGATTGCATTGTATTTTCGTTAAAGTTGAAATGCAAACGTTTCCTGGAGCAGCGAAAATTCTAATCGAGGTTTAAAGGAAATCCATATAGTTGTCTTACATGATTCGTCCGGTATACCATGGGTCCAATTCAACAACATATCGTGAATAAAAGTGATTTTAACCGATGAAACATCACGATCATGAAGAGATTCGCTGTGCAGGATGCGCTCATATAGTTGATAAGTGTTCATAAATAAATGCAAAATATACGCGTAATCACATCGATGGATTTACGAATTTATATGAAGACAAGTTATACAACTATAATGTAGTCTGCACAGCGCACTGATTTATTGTTATGGATAGATCAGGATACGGCACTTTGTGTTAGACAGCATGAAAGAGTTGCAATTTTATCCATGTGTGTTCTTAAAAAATGTAAACTTATTCCATCATTTGCTATAAACATCATCGACGGAAATAACTGATCTATATTAGTCTGAGTGAATATAGGCAGAGGGTGTTTGAGTGATTTGTGGGTGCGGGTAAGCGAGAGCTCGCAGACGGAGGATGAAGATGGATCGGCCGCACGAGAATTTATATTCTTTAGTGTCATTTACCGTTGATTTGTGAGGCAGCTTCCAATTTTTCGAGTAAAGCCAAAAATGGATTCTCTATTCGGGACCACGCTGGATATTCAGAAATATACGATTCTCCATAAACATGTCATTCGCGTATCATTATCTATCATGATGAACAATTATTCGTAAGAATAATCCGCCAGTTTCTTATACAAATCCTGACTCAATAATAATTCTTTTTTTTTTCTTTTTTCTTGTGTGGATTTTGAAATCTTCTCCCCTTCTAAGCGAAAAGACAGGAAAATGCAATAGGGCATTTCATAATTTCAATATGTGTAAGAAATGGCAGAATGGTCGAAGGTAGAGAAAGCAGGCAAGGTTCCTGATATTTACTTCGGGAATGTACAGAGAAGTAACGGATGGTTATTACACCAAATTTCAAATCAGAGCCAGCTAGATACGCACTGGCAACTCCACCGCATGAGCTTTCGAAAGCAATGTCACATTTCCTTCATAATAACTAAATATCAGGCCGCATCGTCCAAGTCACAGAAAATTTTACAGAAAAAACTTCCAGGTCAGAAAGCAGAGTGTGCATGATCAGTTCGGCACGGAAGTAATAACGATGAAAATACAAGATTCATCAACAACGTAGCAACTGAGGATCCCGAACTCCCACGTTATTCCATGGAGTTGGGAGGGAAGTCGAGATTTTTTTCACATTTGCATGATAAATTGTGTTGAGAAGGAGGGTAGGTAGTATAATAAAGTGCCGGATGGAGTAACACGAATAACACAAAAAAACCAAATCCCGCCTCATGGTCGGCAAAGATAGGAGGCAAAGATACGCTATTTTGCGGACTGACGACTAGGTGGCAACCTAAAAATCAAAACTGGAAACGTTGACTGTTGACTACCCTGGAGAAACATACAATAATTTTGTTGGGATCGTGAGGTCGATTTCCGAAAATTCATTATTAGATTGAATAAATTGGCATTGACATTTTCTATGTTAATTAATTGCATCCAGATAAACCCGGTGTAGAACTCACCTCTTGTTTTCTATCAATGGTCCTTATTTGATCCAATGTCTGAATGCTGGGTGACAAGCCCCCATGAACACAAAATATCTTCCCATCAATTATTGCAGATAGAGACAAATAGTCGAATATTTCGGTACAATATCTCCAGACGGTAATACTTCCGTATTTACGAAGACATTCGTCATAAAACCCATATACTTGAGTGATTTGTCGGGATTCATGGTTGCCTCGGATTAATGTAATTCGATCTGGATACCGCACCTGAAACATGAACATTTTGAAAACTCATTGAAATAGTACACAACCGCAAATCCCACATGGGATGGTCATGGCCCTTGATCTCTGTGTTATTTTTTTCCGAGAGTGTGTGACTCAATACTATAGAGCTGCATGTTTCGATCAAATTGTAATGCTCTGTGTAGTCAACCATAGAAATACAAAAAAGAAAAAGTTGGAATAACCATTCTACGGTTTTCCTGGATTTTATTATGATTCTAGAAGGAAAAATGGATTGTAGCCGTACTTTGTCAAATGGTGATGAAGTCTTGTTCAATGTCTCAAATTATCATATCCATTAAAATGTATTAATTTCTGTGTTGCGAAAAAAATAGAAAATTTTGAAATCGAAAGAAGTGGAATTACTTTGATGTAATTTTTTTAGGAAAATATTTTATTAAAATCCTAATTTCGCGCCACATTTCAAACGGAACGAGCCTGAAAATATGGAAAAAAATTTGATATTTCATATTCCAAATGAATATTTAGCTCAGAAAAATTCGGTTTGAACAAACTAAATATATTGTTCGAAATAATTTTTTTCATATGTTAGGTGAAGTTATAATCGAATGAAATATTCTAATCGAAAAAATAACGCAACAATCATGATACTTCTTATTTGTTAGAAATGTAAGAGAAGAATTCGAAGAATTAATCGAATTTTGTTGACAGGTTTGTTGGTTTCTCTATCACTAGAGTAAGTGGAACGTGTTTCGAGAAAGATGCAGAACATGGACCACACAAATATATAAAATGATGGTCCAAGAGACACAAACTTCAATTGAATGCCATGTCGCGGCAAGCAGTGAGAAAATTTTCTTGTCTGGAGTACCTTCAAACGTTCTCTTGTGTATTCATGATTTGTTAATATCACGTTCATCATATTTTATCTTTATACATCGAATCTCATGAAAAAGCCAAAATTATGTGCTAATCTGTAGTACACTTGGTGTGATTCACGGAAGGTAAGAATAGTGAAGATATTAGTCGTATATTCGTTTACAGTGTGGAATTTCAGTATCATAAACATTTCTGTTGAATAGAATGGATTGTTTTTCAGTTTATCAGTTGTGAAGTCTTATAGTAAATCTCCCTATTTCATGTTCTTAGGTATTCCTAATGCGAATTGCCACCCTACTGGATGCAACATCCAGAAAAACGTATGTTACATGCGATGAACTTCTCAGGCGTTCGTAGAAGACAATGATTATAACATGTGTGGAGCTCTATTCGAAAACCGTTGCCAGTTTACTTGACATAATAAATGTATCATTTCTGTAAACCCACACCCTAGCACAACACCGTGAGTATTTACACATTCAAGTTGCCCTGCATCTTCATCGGGACGAATGATATGAATGCGAACTGTATGACATATCAGATAATACTATACGATCTAGAAGGGATGATTGATTAAATTGTTTCGTTTTTTATCTTTATTTCCTAACGAGTGAATCAATCAACTGTGATTGCAATTGCGATGAATGTAACTTACTTTCAGGGCTAGAAGCAGAAGGAACGTTTCAACACTGTAAAATCCTCTATCCACGAAGTCTCCCATAAATAGATAATTTGTTTCAGGAACATCTCCGCCAACTTTAAAAAGTTCCTTGAGATCATAAAACTGCCCATGAATATCGCCACACACCTGGAAAAATGCGATAATAATCTTAGTTATTCTAGCGATATTTTAAAGCAGATTCCAATTTCAATCATGGAGAGGAAAATATAATCAGATGGATATTATATAATCGTGCTGCGGATCTACAGGAAATTGAGTGTGCGGTATCCGACGGACTGGTTCATGGTCATGAACCGTTGAGGTACCCTGAGATCACTCGAACAGTCTGATTAAATCCAGATCCAAACCTATTGAATAGCTGAATTACGCAATTATATACATTAACATCTAATTTGAATAAAACATGTATTATTATGTGATGAAAGTATTCAATTGTGGATGAAATGATAGATACACATCAATGAAATGAGTCATATTCTAAAAGTACCTGAAAGTTTAGGATAAAAATAATTCAAATATGCCAAGTGAATGAATGTGACAGTATGAATTTCAGAATGAAGAGGATTTTTCGTCACTGCTATATCATGATTTCATTTATTCTACATTAGCCTCGACAGTATCGGAGATTTATAAGTGCGGGAATTTTCCGAATTGTGTTCTTATTTACCAGAGCAAAGTAAATAAACGAAATATACAAGCTTTATTTTCCCAAGTAGACCCTACGTGTGTAAAAATGGATGTAAATATAGATAGTTATAAACATGATGATTTATGAATTATCTATCACAACTCAAATTTCTAATGAAATAAAAGTGCTGAGACTATGATGATATATGCAAGTTGATGCGACCCAACATTGTAAGAAAAATACGACATCAACATGAAAAAAACTGATTATCGACACTGAAACACTTCATTATACTTACAGTGACGGGTGAATCGATCCGTTGCACGTTACTTTCTTCGATGAGAATTTCTCGAGCTTTTGCACAGAGTGCTTTGACTTCCGCTTCTTTTATAATTTCGCATTTTTTCAATTGTTCAATCTGTCGATCTAAATCACTAGCTTCAGCCATTGCATCCCACGATTCTAGAAAATAATGATCAATGATAGTGAATCAATGTGACTCCCATCAGCATCGATAATATTCGTCGAGGTCCAAGAACTGTGAACTTTCTTTAATGTTTCATGAAACACCTTTTACCCTGTCTGCGATGCCGAACAACCGGAGTCGACATTTAGACACTAAACAGTTATGGTGTCAGGTAAGAAAGATGGTGATATGATCACGTTGTGAATAGTTTCTCCGACAATAAAATTACTCCAGTTCAATTTATACATGATTAACAACATTGGATTTATTCCTGGTTGATGAATCTTTCGATTATTTTATAAATTGTGAAATTAATACTGTATAAGAAATGGAAATTATTGAGACATGCAGCACTCAACGCTATTTATGAATGTTGCTAACCTCAAAATTATCATTTGTGAGTCACACAAAATACATATATATTTCAATTACGATAAACATTAACATTCATGAATGTGCATAGATCTGACTTTCTACAAGTAAAAATCTGAAATCATGTGAATTTATGTTTGTTCTCATATTTACCTGAGAAAGATGCAGATAATTATTTGAAATGTACAATAAACGGATTATTTGATTGGCAGCAAATGTTGAGAAAAGTGTAATATATGATATATGAACAACACAACGCACGAAATCGTTTCTGAGAATACAACTGATGATTGTGTATATTGTTTACATATTCTTTGTACGGCAAAAAGAGTTGAAAACACTATAACAATATAATTATTAGATTCGACATCAACCTATACACGAATGATAATCTATACAGCTATATGCAACAATCTGGTGATGAGTTGACACATGCAATACATGTACATAACTATAAATATATATATAGATATTCTTACCTTGACAGAGAGGTGGCCGCTAAAGGTGGCTACTAAACTTACGAAACTACCAGCATTTTTATTTTTGGCCGTTAAATATATTTGACTAAAATATCGGTAATAGGTACACCGAACGAACCCTGAGCAAATTGGAGCTTGTTACTGCTTGCTGCTTCGCTATAAAATCATCGGCGGGACAAAATCACTAAGACCGGGTTCCGCCTGGTGCCGCCGACTCGACCTAGGCCGCGGTCCGAATCGCGCTCACATCGTCATAGGGTGCGTTCGGGGAGCACGCTTTGAGCGCTTCAAGCATTTTTTGTCGTGGGATTTGTCGCTTACAACGCTCATGACCGTTTGCATGGACATCCGGAATCTCGGGACTGT
>JAPYZH010000929.1:0-11505 GCA_030523085.1 Meteorus colon | reverse complement strand
TCAAATTTAAATATTAGTTTCTAAACTACCTAGTTTAATTATTTAACTTCGATACTCTGTATATTTATTTTTCATGCATTTAGCATTGCTATATGCAGCCTTGTCATTACATTTTGTAAAACACAATCGATATTGAATGTAATAATATAAAATTGAATTCGTATAAATAATATTTAATAAATAATATAAAAGATATCAAATCAGAAAAAAACATTTTAACTTCTCATCCGTTCCCATCATCATTATAAATCATGAAAAAATCATTAGATCGTAGAAATCATCCTCCACCTACAATATATTCTGAAACTTTGTTTTCTCTTTTCTCATGATGTGAACAGGTTGAATTTTTGTCGTCAATATCAAATGAAAATTTAACTGATATGACGGAAAGAATTTTCGGTGTTGTGATCTTATCGATTTCTGACGACAAGCATATTCAACTTGATAAGCCACTTCGTTCGTGAGATATCGATTAATCACATCTCGCTGATAAATGCGCTTGGCTAACTCTGTTGACAGAAAACTCTTCATGTAATCATAGGATTCATTCTATCACGACGAGTTAAACACTCCATCCCATTCCTCAAACAATGAAATGAACATTCCTGTTGAGTTAGAATACAAAATACCGCACAGTTGATATAATGACTCTGAATTTCTGTTGCTAAAACTCCCGTTCCAACTTCTATGTTATTCATCAACGATAACAATGATGATTATTTTCTTTATTCTATTCTGTCTAATCTCTAATACTGAGAACATCTGATTAGTTCGAATGCATAGATTTTCTGAACCCTTCACCCTCATTACTCCCAACTTGCCCTGCTAATGTTCGCACATTAAGTCACTTAAACATTTCAACTTCTAAATCCATAGGAATTTGTATTCAAAATTTCGGTTCTTTATTTTCAAATAATAAAATTACCGAACCAGATGATACCATTAATCTATTTCTGTAACGATCTATTTACCTAAAATATTTTCTCAAACAATTAACTATTCCAGTTCCCAATAATTTCCCAGAACTTCACAAATCCTTCAAGAATTCCATGATTTTATCAATTGATATTTCATCAATAGAGGTGGGTCCCTTCATTTCCTCTAGTAAAATTTTTATCACCTCCCAATCTTTCCTAATCGCTTCCATCACACAAAATAATCATTCAACTCACGTCTTGTATAATGATATATATGGTGGTTTGTTGTCCATAACAACTGAATTAGACTTTTCATAATCGCATTGAATCCATTACCAACATCAAACCTTTCTGTACTCTGCCCACATGAAACTATTCACAATATCACATAAAAATTATCGCACGATGGTTATCCGTGTGTACAAAAATCGCTATTGGCTACATCAATCTTTGAGAAATGTTTCTATCAGTAGTTTTACGATATCATAATCAATCAAATCATGGAGTGATCAGTTGTGAGCAGTATAAATAGAAAACTCTTTGTGAATTGTTACATATCAAACGTATGAATATTCCTGATCACAGTAAAAAACAACAACGATAAATAATGTTGTTAAAAGTAAACTTCATATTTTGCATTGTTGTTGTCCTATGGACATCAGTATCAGGACATAATGTCACTCTAACTGGTGATTGGCTACGTGAAATTAAAAAATGTGCAAGTGGTGGTGGAGCGATATGGATTTTCGACGATAAAATCAGAGACGGACCAGTTGATGCATCACCATTTGATTCTTCTCATATCTATTCTGTTATCGAAGTTGAGGGAGAATTCGAATTATGGCTAGGAACAAAATCACTTCATGTTTCACATACTCATTTGAATATACCATATTTCAATACACTCAACGACATAATGTATTTTCAAGGAGGACTCAATGAAGAGTCCCATGGACTCATTGTAACACAAAAAGCTGCTATTGGCATTAAACTTGGTATTCATCGCAACGGTGATTACACACTCGAAAACTTGGCATGGGCTTACAGTGACATGGCTCTCAGCTGTGCTTCTGCTAAATCTCATATACGTAAAATAACTGTTGTTAATTAATTGGGTTTTTTCGCTTGGACCCAATGTCAACGTTGGAAATCTTTCTCGCTGTATTATTGAACAAATATAAAAATATTTCCTCCATTGAATTATTGTTAATGTTTTTTTCGATACTTTCTCATATTGTATTATCAGTTATGATTGAATGATAATTAATGCTATGCAATTGGATTAATTGTAAAATATAAATCACCATGAAATACAAACAAAATTTGAAGTTTTAACTATGATTTGATCATGTTGGAAATTTTCTGCAATTGAAAGAAATATACTTTTCCCCTGTTTTTTACACGATCTATATTTTATTCTGAGATTATCAACAGACGTAGTTTCTTTAATTACCTACATTAGATCGATGAAGCATCAGGACGTAATTGTCTTCCAATTCACGCACATCCGGATATTTTAGGGAAACATTTGTATGTATTTCAAGGTTCGAACCCTCCAGGCTAGTCGCGGACGTCATTCGATAATACCTGTTTTTATTATTATTAGCTAATCACCAGATTTAGACAAGTGAGTTCATGTTTACAGATGATATAAAACGAGACACTTCGTGTCTATTCCACCATACCCGAAGTGCCATCGTCTATATTGTGTTATAGCAAGAACCACAATCAATGTCGCCGAAAACAAATCTCATATTTTGCATCATAGTGTGCCTGCAGGCATCAATGACGGTAAAGTTGTCACCTAAAATTTTTAACAAAAATCTATAAATGTACTTGGAAGGAGAAGAAAAAAGTGTTGTGAATAGGAAAAAAGTACATTAGAAATTTTCGTTATTAAATTCTGTCAAATATTGTCAATTTTAGTACACAAATGAATAAATTAATACACATCATTGTTCCATAGTGCATTTCATCTTCATTGGTACATGTTTCTGTTATCGTTCTGTTATCATTCAACCAAAACTTACATTAAACACTATTCAACCATACTTACTTGACTGATTCTAGCTGGAGTAATAATAAAACTTAAGCTACTACATACTTTATATTTCGCTTGTGATCTATTCAAAAAGTCTTGTGATATTCAAAAGTATTCTTCTTCCTATTTCATTCTATAGTTTTATAGTTGTTTTATTGTTTTGATGAATTGTCATCCAATTTTCGTTTTTTAGTACACAAAACGAATACTTAAGAAATAGTTACATTACTGACGAAATGCACTTGAAAATTTAGATAATTGATACTTATAATTCAATTCGCTAAAATAAAATATTCAATATGTACTTCACTATGTTTACAAAGTACCGAGAACATTCATCGACAATAATGTATAATACTTTATTTTCGAATACAGGTGGCAAGCCTCTACGGAGAACGTATTTCTATCGGTGTTGATATGACACACGAGATGAAAAAATGTGCAAGTCAAGGTGGAGTAATATTGAGTCACGAGGAGTTAGTCGCGAGTTACCGTCCTGAAGCTCTGCCATCATTACCGTTCGATTGGGCTCATGCAGACTCTGTTGTCAAAGTTAAAGGAGAATTCCAAATGTGGCTGGGGACAAAATCGTTATTAATTTCAAAATCTGAGCTCACTTTATCGTATTACAACACAACCGAGTACATGATTTATTTTCGTGGAGATCTCGGTGAAATA
Source organism: Meteorus colon (assembly GCA_030523085.1). Lineage (NCBI taxonomy): Eukaryota > Metazoa > Arthropoda > Insecta > Hymenoptera > Braconidae > Meteorus > Meteorus colon. The sequence continues at coordinate 7,869 of JAPYZH010000929.1, read as the reverse complement.
TCTCGTGGACACGTTGTAACGCAATGGGCTCTCATTCACGTTACACTTGGTATCCATTGGCTTGGTAATTACACACTCGAAAATTCTGTGGGAGCTTACAGTGATATGGCACTCAGTTGTGCTTCGGCTAAATCTACCATATCAACATTAACTCTTGAAAATTGAGTGGATTAATTGAATTGGGCGAAAGCTACGTTGACATTTAGTCTCTGATAGCTTATCGAACAAATATGAACAAATGGAATGTTTCATTTGTTATTAATATAAATGTGTTTTGACTGTTGGTTGAGTTATATTTCGAGTTATTCTTGAATATAGAGAAAGAATATTGAATTCAATTAAGAGTCAAGTTGAAGACACAATGGTAGAAATATGTTAATTCTATTATTATTTATATAATTTATTGAAAATTTTCAATTGTAAAATATATAATCTCGTTTTATTTTGTTTTCTTGCTTTCTGTAGCAACCTGCAACGATGAATTGTGACATGAATCGTTTTTATTACTCGCCCATCTAAACTAACTCTCTATGATATTCAATAATTTCAATACTTGTCACAGATTCTTCAACACATGCGATTCCGAGTGATGCTTAGCTTTGATCAGAATGAGATTTATCAAATCCGACAATATAAAATTGATTCGATATCATAAAATTTTCTTAGACGGTGAACTACGAAATGTTATAAACTGACCCAAGATAGAATACTAACAAATTCCAATATTGTTTCACTACCTAACAAATTTCGAATAATTTGCTCCATCTTACTCATTATTATCTTACAGTATCTAAACGGGAAGCCCCACAACGTTGAAGGTCAATCGAATAACGATAATCCTTATCATCATGTGAGGACAACAAGAAATAGTTTAATTGCATCAATATTTTTCCAAATTCATTGGATTATATACGATATTCTTCAGGAGCGTTCGTCTAATAGCTGTTATTAAATTTCTTCCTCCATCCATCAGTAGGCAAAAGTATCAGTACTTTGGACTTATCTAATCAGACTTTAATGACGATGAGTAATGACTATTGTCAGATTTTCAGTAGTACAAAAGCCACTTCGCAATCTGGCAGCTTTCAATTCATCCTTGATATTGAAACAGAAAAATTTTGGTTGAAGAAAGCGAAGATGGGTTTTCGATTGCTTATTTTCTTTGTTTATTTCACACTTGACAACGTCCTTGCTGAACAGTTGGGAATACAAAATAATCCAGTGAATCATTTATGGGATCGTATGGAGAGAAGAATAGATCCTGAAAATTCGGATGATCAAAATACGGATGGAAGCCATACAAATCCAAATTCAGATGAAAGAAATGACATGTCTACTGGTATATAAATATATTACGCAAATAATTAGAAATAATATTCTATTATTCGATTCAGTGCCTGCGCTTTTATTCCCAGATAACAAATAAAACCTCATCTGCATTTCAGATCCCATTCTCAATTGTCGAGGAAAAATTTGTGAAGTGAATTCAGTCAACCGTGACACCGATCCGCGACATGAAAAAACAAATACAGCACAATTAGATACTGTTGGAGTAAGACAAGTCAACCACAAATCAGATACTCCGTTGGGTGCTGCCGAGACAAAACATTTTTACAGTGGTCCCAATGATCTAGATGACACTTTTGGGAAAAAGCAACATGACTTGAAAGATCTTTCCACCACACGACAACCTGCCGATGAAGGTGACTTCTGGAATAAGTTCAAAATGCAAAAACCTGATTCTGGAGAGAATACATTTGAAACGGGTCAAATCAATGAAGAACTTCACTCTCAGGGAAACAATTTTGGAAGAAAAGAACTTGACAACAAAATTCATTTACAGGAAAATACTCATCAAACTCAATATGCTCATCTCATGGGGGCCTCTAGTTCTGATGGGTACGATTATAGTATCGGGTTTCAAAATTACCCACAGTACAATTCATGGTCTGATTATCTGCCAGGTTACTCTTCTTTCTGGTTATATGGCTATGACTGGTCTCATGACGATTCGACTTCAGATCGTAACTACCAATTAGCATCGAATTAAAATTTTCTTCGTATTTTAGGACAAATGTCTGATATATTGAATAAAAAAGAGAATAGATTTGGCTTCATCTCTGAAACAATCCTGAAATTGCTGGAGTTCTTTCATGAATTCTGCCACGACCTTCCTGCATTTTTTTTTTTTTTTCATCTATAGACTGAGAAATGATAGAGCGGAAATCGCACAATCTTATGATTTCGTGGTGAGTTGATAATCGAAGAGAACGCCAACTCTATACATATCAAATTTTCTTGTATTCTGTTTACAAATGTCGCAGTAGAAAATGATTTTACCGAAACGGAAATTAAAATGTTCAAATTAGTATTACAATCTTTAAAACCAGCAATTCGTCTCAGTTCTAATTTCTACTTGTGAACAGAATCTTCCACACTCCATAACGTTTCGAAATTTAATACAAAGATCCCGTTTCATTAACTTTACCTATCAACATTTAAAATGACAATTTAATTATATCGAAGTCTATTGTAATAGTATCCATCTCTTCTAGAACTCTTGGAGTATAGAGGACACTTGATGATGACAACTCACTATTTTTTATTGTCACTTATACCCTTAGGCACTTCGTGATTACTTGAAGGACAGGCGCCATACTCGCATCATACACGCTAGTTCTTATCCAATCTAAAAGCAGTGATAAAACGATATGAACAACAGAAAATTTTGTATATAAGAGGAAAACAATTATTTAGGATGTCAGTTCATCACTTAGTACCAGAGGAGACTCCATGCGAGCAACAAGGGATAATGAAACCTCAATTCTTATTTTGCTTTGCTTTCATTGTCTTCGGTAATATTTTTGCTCAGCAATTGAAAAAGCAAGTTAAATATGAAACTGATGAAGTGCCTGCTTTGACAGAAACACCAGCCCTACGAAAAACATTCGTCCAGTCCAGTGAGTAGACATACTGTGAAAGTTAATAGGATTATCATTGTAATATTCAATCAATCAAGTTCAGTTGCATTTTGTTTTCCTGGCGTGTTATTTTGCTATTCCAGATCCAGCCGCACTTTCTCGATCGAAAAGACAAAATGTTCGCACGACAGGACCACTTAATTCCGGACCAGATACTTCCACGTCAGCGATGCCTTCTTACAATCCCTTTCATGGTCAAAATGATATTATGGTAGGACAACCTCCATATGGTGCTTATCCAGGACTGGACAGTACCGGATCTGCACAACTTCCTTATGGTACTTATCCAGGACTGAGTAATTCTGGACCTGCACAATCTCCATACGGAGCTTATCCAGGACTGGGCAGTTCGGGATCTGCACAACTTCCTTATGGCGCTTATCCAGGACTGGGTAGTTCTGGACCTGCACAATATCCATCCGGAGCTTATCCAGGACCAGGCAATTCCGGATCTGCACAAATTCCTTATAGCGCTTATCCAGGATTGGGTAGTTCCGGACCTGCACAAACTCCATACGGAGCTTATCCAGGACCAGGCAATTCCGGATCTGCACAAATTCCTTATAGCGCTTATCCAGGACTGGGTAGTTTTGGACCGGCACAATCTCCATACGGAGCTTATCCAGGACCAGGCAATTCCGGATCTGCACAAATTCCTTATAGCGCTTATCCAGGACTAGGTAGTTTTGGACCGGCACAATCTCCATACGGAGCTTATCCAGGACTGGGTAGTTCCGGACCTGCACAATCTCCCTACGGCACTAATCCAGGACTGGGTAGTTCCGGACCGGCACAATCTCCCTACGGCACTAATCCAGGACTGGGTAGTTTCGGATCTGGGCAATCTACATATGGAGCTTATCCAGGACAAAGTAGTCTTGGATCAGGACAACCTTCCTATAGAACGTCTAATGGTGCAGAATATCCTGCTCGTCGGGAATCTCAGGACCCCAATTCCCAAGGATTTACAACCACTTGGTCCGGACCATTCTTTCAGAAGAACCTTACTATTTCAAAGAATCATTTGGGGTTCGATTGGAAATTCCACTTTCCATGAGAGTTCTATTTGAAGAGATGAAATATGAAGAACGAGGGTGAGATGAAAATGTACTTCAATTAAATTTCGATGAATTTTCACCTATCTCGTTAGGATATTCTTTCATTCTCCATTCAATAACCACATTGAATTCGTCGGTTTCAGATTAGGAAGAAACTAAGAGTACTTTGTAATGAAAATTTCTATCAAAATAAAAATATATTTCATAAATCGAATCCTGAATTCATAGGTGTCTACACAACCATTCCCTACAAAAGTAGTTATTAGATCGGGTATTATAATTATTAACAGGATCACACATCGTTATCTCATTTTCCAAATTTTCCGCACGTTATGTTATGTGAACCAAAAAGTAACCACATGATTTTGTAATCACGAAGTGACATAGGATAGCCACAATCATCTTTCAGTTGAACATATCTGAATTTGATTTTTACAGAAATGAGAACTGCGTGCTCGAATATTTAACAAGTAATTTCAAACTTTTATGTGTCTGGACTGAACGCTTTATGACACTTCTAAGTTTTTGTGGATACGATAGCAATATTATTCACAAATGGCGTTGACATCCAATTCGTGCTATCAATCGAAATTCTGTTGGTATTATATTGATGATATCATATCAGAGTGTTATATTACTTTTTGATTGCCTTCAAACCTTAGATTGCACTTGTTTTTCATCAAATATAAGTTTGACTTGGAATACCAGAGAGTCAAAAATAGAGCAGAATGTACATTAGATATAATGCAATTAACAACAATTTATGAAATTGTGAATTTATTTCATTTTTTAGAATTGTAATCAGATTCTCCGAAACAATCCTAGAATTGTGAGCTTTTAATGAATTCAGTTATCATCCCGCTGTTATACTTTTTTAATATTCATATTGTGAAAAGTTAGATAGTCATTGAGGCAATTCTGTGGATTTTTTATAATTAATGCAAATAGAATCTACTCTACAATCTCCACACACTGTTGCAGTTGATAATTCCAGCTGTGTATCTCTAGATTATTCGCTCCATTGCGAATTCACGTCTATAATAATGCAAGCTTGAATAAAACACGAAGAAACAACAAAAATTTTATTTTTATGTATCATTAAAATTCAATTTGTATTTTATTTATTTATGGCCCCGTATCAGAGCGTTATAATGATTGTTTGATTGTCTGAGTTTTCATCATACTCAGTTTTAAGTTGGAATATTGGGGAAACACAAAATGAAACATAGATGTTTATTAAAAATAATGCAATGTACAAACATACATCATACTGCACCCCTGTAATATTTTGATGAATTATAGGATAAAAAGATCATCGCATCTCTGATTCATATAAAATTCATGGCAATATGGTATTCCAACGATGAAACTCAGCTTCCTAAAACGAAGAACTTATACTTATTCAATGCGCATAGTTGCGTATCTTTGAATGTGATGATGAATACTATCCGGCAGAAACAGGCGTAGTGAAAGACTCGGAATCATCTCCAGAACAAACCCAGACATACTCGATTTTTTCATGAAGTGCATCATTATTTTTTCGAAAGATTTCTTCTCTATACTCAGGTCAAGGGAATATTAGAGAAGTTTTGGTGTAACTCGAGAAAATTTTCTGAAGAAACACCAAGAATTATTTTTAACATCCTCGCTCTGTTGATTGATATTGGAAATTCTAATCGTATAATTCTGAATTACTCATATCATTGTAAACTAGTGCTCACAATCTCTCGATGTTGATAAATCAATAAAGCGTCCAATATTTAATCGTTGTCTGATAAAAGTACGAATGGAATCTAATTGCATCAAAAAATATCGAAATATTATCCAGTGATTCGGAAATTCCTTAAGAATATAGACATAGAATGATGATGTCAACTCAGTATTTTTCATTATTAATTACACCCTGACGCACTTCATGACCCTGACACCCGCTCTACTTTCGAAACATTCGAGAAGCAGCAATCAAGTGATTTGAACAAAGGAAAAATAGTATAAAAGGCGACAAATTTCTAAAATTTCGATCGATTACTCAGTGTCATTGTGGACTGTAAGCGCAGGCAACGAAGAATCATGGATCTTCGATTCTTCATTGGTTTCACTCTCACTGTTTTCGGCCATATCGCTGCTCAACCAACAGCACCACATCGAAGCATTGCAGCTAATGGAGTTGTTGAATCATCTGGAAGGCCAGTTCCACGAGAAACTAACAGGCAGTTCGGTGAGTAGATATAATGCGGCAATTGGTATACTATCGGCATTTGCTCACTCAAGAGTTTATATCTGGCCATGGACCTGAAGGAAAAAATGATGGGCATATCTGGTAGTAGATATTTTCGGGTGGTGCTTAATTCGAAAATCGCTTTTTCATATTTGATACCACTAGGTATTTAATAACTTCCTAATGCTACTTGCTATCTCCGCTCATCGAATCCCGCAGAAATTTCAATGTTCCCGTTTAAATTCCATTTTCAGATGTGTTTAATGAAAAAACTAAAAAACTACCCGACCGAATCGAACCAAAATCTAATCAGCACCAAATGACGTCAAGCCGTATCGATTACGTCATAGACCATTCAAATCGCGTTATTAGTTCGGGCGTAATCGTACGACATGAATTTACGTTACATTGATACACGCACACACATACACATGCTATGTACTGAAAATGTGCAGATTATGTTGGGTAGGTGCTGAAACGTCGTGATCTGTTAAATAATCCATTTTTCATTTTCGGGGGCAAAACAATAACTTCCTATTGGAAAGTTAATTATACGTGTAATTGCAGTTGAGACTTCGTATGATTGTTCTCCAACACACATCTTATAGAGATTCTGAGCATTAATTTCGAGAAATAGACTTCATTTCACATCAATTCGTCACTGAAGTACATGCAACTACAGGCCACTGTAGACTCTGTGAAGTACTGTGAAGATGTATTAATCCCGAAATCGCTGGGTTAGATATTACTACTGGTAAAACGTATCGATGTGATCTTCCTTCATCATCCAGATGTCTTCTTATTATTTTAGATTTTGCTGCTTTTTCCCGACCAGAAAACCCAAATCCCGACGGAGCAAGACATGCCAATTTACGACCGAGCACTTTCAACTCCCCACCATATTCGAACAGTCCTTCTCGTGGACAAACAAATTTCCCGTTCGGACAACCAACGTACGTTCCTTATATGAGATCAAACACATTTGGATATGGACAATCCCCATACGGAACATTCCCAGGAATCAATAGCTATAGCCCGGCACAATCAGGATATGGAGCTTATCCAGGACAGGGTAGTTTCGGATCAGTACAATCAGCGTATAGACCTTACTCAGGACAGAATGGTTTCGGATGGGGACAACCGGTATATGGATCACATGGATCACGACCGTTTTCATCGGAACCTTATCAGCAACCCGCTGTTCCAGGATCACAGGGACCTCTATCTGGAATTTTTTCCCGACCAGCTATTCGACAACCACAAGCGCAACCGCCTTCGTCTGGGACTCTTCCAGTAGGAGATAATTCTGAACCACAGCCATCTTCACCCTGGAGTTATCCTTCAACACCCGTTGCTCCAGAACCACAACCATCTCCACCCAGGAATTATCCTTCAACACCCGTTGCTCCAGAACCACAACCATCTCCACCTAGGAATTATCCTCCAACACCCGTTGCTCCAAAACCACAACCATCTCCACCTAGGAATTATCCTTCAACACCCGTTGCTCCAAAACCACAACCATCTCCACCCAGGAATTATCCTTCAACACCCGTTGCTCTAAAACCACAACCATCTTCATCTGAAAATTCTGCAGGACCAGCTATTCGAC
>JAPYZH010000928.1:0-11509 GCA_030523085.1 Meteorus colon | reverse complement strand
TGACCGAGAGACACAGAGAGACATTTGGGTGTCCTACCAACAAGGTTATATTAGACGAAGCAACGACGACACAGCAACGACGACACAACAACGACGACAACAACGACGAACCACAACGACGACAACGACGACGAACCACAACGAACCACAACGACGAACAACGACGATGCATACCTATTAAATTGGCATTCACCACGTGTAAGATCATAACATTCGATCAATAAATCAATTCAACTTTCCAATATCCTACATTATATACAATATTGTTCAAGGTGATTTATGGAAGCAGAAAGCTAAAGATTTTGGAAATAAATTAGTTTTACCATTACTATTATTTTTTGACGAATTTGTAACTAACAATCCATTAGGGAGTCATAAAGGTATGAAAAAATGTGGCGCACTCTATGTTAAAATACCGTGTCTTCCTCCGGAATTTCAATCTAAGTTGGAAAATATTTTTTTATTTGGGCTTTTTAACTCGCTTGATCGCAGTAATCCAAACATTTTCAAGCCAGCGATAGAACAACTTAGAAGTTTAGAAATCGATGGCATCTCTGTAACCATAGATAATAGTGTGAAAAAAATTCATTTCAAATTAGTAACAATTGTAGGGGACAACTTGGGCCTTCACCAAATGTTTGGCTTGGTCGAAAGTTTCAATGCCAAAGTCTTTTGTCGTTTTTGTTACACAAAAAAAGAAAATATAAATGAAACTTTTAATGAAGATGATTGTGTACTGCGAACTAAAGAGTCTTATGGAAAAGATCTACTTGTAAATAATCCTAAAGCCACAGGAATTTAAAAAGTTTGCATTTTCAATGATTTACCAGATTTTCATTCCACGGAAAACGTTGTTGTTGATTTTATGCACGACACTCTAGATGGAATTGGTCTTTATGATATAGGCAATATTTTGTACTACTTTATCACGAAAACAGATCCTCATTTTACATTGCGTGAATTTAATTTGCTTTTAAGAGGTTTTTATTATAACTGCAATGACGAACAAAATAAGCCTGTAGATCTAACTAAAACTCATTTAAAAAACAAAAATTATAGTATGTCCGCTCGAGAGATGTTATCATTGATTCGAAATTTACCAATGATAATTGGTCATTTAATACCATTTGACTGCGAATATTGGAAGTTGATAATTTTTTTACAACAAATATTATTTTGCGTCACCTCGAAATATTGTCAATTTGAGCGATCTGATTTGCTTAAAGATCTGATTAGTGATTATCTTATTTTATTGCAAAAATTGTTCCCAAACTGCTTCAAACCCAAACATCACTTTTTAGTTCATTACCCAAAAGTTATGAAATCTTTGGGCCCATTATCCCATATAGGTGGCATGAACTTTGAAAGGAAACATCAACCGTGCAAAGTAACTTCTATGGATTCGAAAAGTCGGCGGAATATATTTTATACAATTGCATTAAAAGAACAATTGCAATTGAATTATCTTTCTCTATTGAATAAAAAATACAACAATCTTACTTTGAAACTGTTGAAAAAAACTGAAACTGTTAATTTGAAAAATTATAATTTATTTTACAAAATTTTACCATCGACTTTAAGTGAACAAGTCTCAGTAATCTCGAGTATATTGTTTAATGGACACGAATTGAAACCTGGTATGATACTTGCAGTTTTCAATGACAGCGAACCTAAATTTTATTTGGCCCATCATTTAATAGCAGATGATGATGAGAAATTATTCGTGATCGTCGATGAAATCTATGCGCAATTTGATTATCATTACCAAGCATTCGAGATAGTAAATTACAGTTCCAATTTTGAATTATTAACTTGGAAAAAAATTCGTATTGCAGAAGTCACTTACAAGTCACGTTTAGGAAATAGCAATAAATATATTGCAAAAAGATGGTTTGAAATCATATTTATCGAAATTAAGGATATTCGTAATATTTTATTGAATATAAATATTGAGTTTAGAAGTCAAAATGTAATTCAAATTAGTAAAGCATGTATTATGTTCCAAAATTCAATAATAAGAGATGATTCAGCGAAATTAGCATAAATATTTCTAATTATTCATTTTAATATTATTTAACAGTTGTAACTATCATTGAGTACTCTATAAATAATTCATAAAAATTATTATTATTTGAGATATCTCAAGTCATCAAACACAAGTATTCAAATATGATGTCTGGAAATATCGTCACGTTTACAATGCTTTCAACTTTTGCATGAATGAATAAATTGAGAAAAAAAATATTTTGTCATTTTTTGGTGTATATAACAATAATATTGTTCATTTTTTTATAATCGTTACGAAGGAATGAAGCTATGAGAATCAATTGTATGATTTGTTATTTTGATAACCTTGTAATATCATTAGAGATTTCATCATGTTTATTGTAATTGTGAATTATTGTGTACTGTTAATGATGAAAGTAAATGGTAAACTGAATTGACAATGAAATGGAAAATAAATTTTGATAACTTTTTAATTTATCAATTATTTGTACATCAATCAAAATGCTGTTTCAACAAGAGTTCCAATTTTGAATGGTGCAAGCGACATTTTGGTTGACGTGTGAACAATTGATAAATTGAAAAATTATCATCATTTATTTTGCTTTTTAGTATCATTTTAGTTTATTATCTATTTTCACGAATCACAATGCACAACAATTTATGATTACTATCAATGAGAACCATTTACTTCATCAACATTACAAATGTTACCGTAATTTTGGGTAAATTTTACCACTTCAGTTTGAATTTTACTATCTTCGAATATAATTTAATACATTACAAGTAAGTAATATTTCATTTAAAGAAAGTCATTTTTACTTATAAAGTTTGTGAGAATTCTACAACGAATCAGGAATTTTATTCATCATTTCGAATAAATAATCGTGAACTATTATCAATTTCGTTATATTCTCTTATGAAATTTAAATTGAACGTTCACATATATATCATAGTAGAAAGTGATGATTCTCATCTCAATGAATTTTCTCCTAATCGCTTAGTTCTATTTCCACCCAACAGTCGAATTTTTACAATCTGGTTTAGCAAATATTAGTCTGCCCGTAAAATGTTTCACAAATTCGGATAGAAAACATTGTTTGATGCTTTTTGAATTGTTCTAAAATCAGACAAAAATTCAATACACAAACTAGCAATTTTTATTATTAAGCGAATTGTAACCTCTACATATTCTTAATAAAATTTCCGGATATTCGGGCCGTTTTATGTTTGCCTCGCCGAGATTGTAATTTTTTTCTAGAAATTAAGAAATGTTGCCAGATTTTTCTCTTCGTGATAATATTCAGTCTGCGTCTCTCGAGGAAGAAAATGTAATTGTGCATAAGAATCTTTACGATCGAATCGATGCTATTTGGATGCTCAGTCATGCTCAAGCATTGCCGAATATACCTATGTGGATAGACTATAACAGTGAAATTATGAAAGATGATTCTCCACAACAAATTATTTCTTATCTCACTCCGATTAATGCATCACCCACTAATAATGCGGTAGTTTTGGCAACAATGCAGCAATACATGACAGTTTTGGAAGAGCTAGATCAGCCTTACATGCAAGTTACCTATGATTTAGCCATTGCGAAGTTTGCTCTCCAAATTCAAAGTATTGAAAAACCCACGTTCAACAAATTATTCATACACTTGGGCTCTTTCCATATAATGCTATCATATTTTAAGGCCATTGGAAAAGTGATAGATAATTGTGGCTTATCTACAGTAATGGTTGAGAGCGAAATGCTTGCAAGTGGATCAGTGTCCAGCTTCATCGATGGTAAACATTTCAACTGATGTAAGAGGTTACATCCAATCATAGCTCTAGGGTTACAAATTCTCCATTTCAGATCTTTTCTCGCATTGAAAAATATTCAAATAACAGATGATATAAGAACGGAACTTGAGAGATTACGAACCTGCAAAACGCCAATTTTTTTTGTTCAGAATGAAAATTTGAAAGAATTATGTAATGATTATGCTATTTATGAGCAACAAACTATCAACGGCGAGTATGGAAAAACAGCTCAATTTTATATGATTTATATCAAGCTTGTACAGCATTACTTGACATTAACCAGAAGTATTCGTATTGGAGATTTTCATTTATTTCAAGACGTGTTGCCAAAAATAACAAATTTATTTTTCGTTTGTAATCATCAGAACTACGCTAGATGGACAGTCCAATACCATTTTAACTTAATGAATGTTTCAAAGACTCACCCAGGATTGGAAGAAGATTTTCAAAACGGATTCTTTGGTATTAAACGCACTGGAAAACCATTCTCGAGGCAACCTATAGATTTGACCTTGGAACAGACAATCAATGCAGATGCTGCGAGAAGATTAACTGGTGTAATACATTTAACTGATTCGATTTCAGCGCGTCAACGATGGGCAAGAAGCCATGATATTCGTTCGACTATCATCACACACGTTCTCGAAGATCTCGGAATTACCACAAAGCAAGATATTTCTGCAGAATTAAAACCACACAATATCAAAAAAAGTAATGAACAGCTAGGAAAGTTTATGGAAACTTTCGATCAATATGTGAATCCATTCAGCTCTGACCTATCTCCTGATCTATTATTCAATATTGCATCTGGAAAAGCAGCTGTCCCAAAAGTTGCTGACTTTCTGTTAAATATTGAAAGAATTGGTGACGAACAACGGAACATTTTTATATCAGAATGTGCATTGGATCCCGAACGATTTGGAAAATCTATCAACAAAACACAGATACATAATTTTTCAAGTCAAATTGAGAAAAATAGATCTGTAAAAGTTGGAGGAAAGGATCAAGAAATAACGATACAAAAGGACTTATTTGGACGAATGTTAGGAATCTCAATGGATCACAAAATTGATGTATTAAAGATATTATCATATCCAATAACTCCAGTACCTCTGGCTCTATGCCATTTAGATGGTGGTATTTGCAAAACAGATAAATCTGTACTTTTCAAATGCCTAGAACACAATATCGATCGGGAACCACCACGTTATGCAGACGTATTTTTGATTGATGGTTTGTTTGTACTTCATTCCATGAAGGAAATACCTAAAACATTTGGTGGTATATCTAAAAAATTATTGCAAATGAGAACGAAGTATCCGGCGAAAAGAATCGATATCATTTTCGATCAATATTTTCAACCCTCCATAAAAGACTACGAAAGAGGATTACGTCATGAACAATTGTTAATTGATTATAAAATTTCTGGGCCCGATCAATTGAGACCGTCCGACTTCGCAAAAGAGATGAAAAACATTAAATTTAAAGACGCTCTCATTGAATTCTTCATTATTCATTGGTCCAGTGACGAAATGACACCATTTTTCAGAAATAAATTGATTCATCTGAATTTTATAAATTGTCATTCTTATGAAGCCGTTAATGATAAAATACAATCAAGTGTTGTTGAAGATCTATGTTGCGGCTTACATGAAGAAGCCGATAGTAAAATTATTTTTCATGCTTGCAGTATCACCGAGCAGTGTGATATTGCAATTAGAGCCACTGATACAGATATTTTAATTATCATGCTTGGTAACATGATGCAACTGAAGAATTGTGACTCTCATATTTTTATGCTGGCGAGAGGCTTAGGTCGTGCGCGCGACGTGACGTGTTTTTCTGTTACGCTTGCATTTATACATTTTTTCTTAAAAATATTGTTTTACTGAGAAATTTAACAAGTGATACGTAAAAAACTCAGCCTGACAGGCTATGCGTAAATATCTTTTTTAACTAGATGCTTCATAATTACTTTGATAATCATTTGAATAATCTGCAGCAGTGATTTTGAGGTTATACCCCATTGTTATGGTCAGCAATTCACCGTACTGCTCAAGCTAATTTCATTATCAACATTTATTTTAATCACCGTCTTTATTAAAGCTTGCAATCTGACTTACTAGTGACAGTGAAATTATAATAACCTATTTAGCACTAGACAATTACATTTGCACCGCATGGTGAGGTTAGGTTATGTTAAGCGACAACTCTACCCCAACCACTCAAACTGAGAGTGGCCCAGTGCTTGACATTTCTGAGGCTTCAAGTAATCAAACCGCGGAACTGGCCGACATTATTAGCGTTACTCCAAAGATCTCCAGCACTCCTGGTAACGCTGACACCCCGGCGTTTATCTTGAACTCTTCGAGACCAGAGTCCGCACTGAGACAACGCAAAGCAGGCCGTCCCACCAACGCCGAACGTCTACAAAAACTCCAAAACCAATCAAGTGGCCCACTTGAAGATATCTTCCGTAATCTTTCAAATAACAAGAGAACCAGAGAACCTGAATTGGGTACCAGCCCTCCTCACAAACAAAAACAACGCCGTTTGTCTTCTTCACCTCCCTCCACACGTGTTAGTAAATCACCCATACACGTAAGTACCGAACATACTACTCCAAGCAAATCTGATATGTCTGATACTGAAGAATGTAAATCTGTTTCCGAGCTCTACAAGCAACTGCGCTCCTGGCGCGATGAGGACAGCAGGAAACTGGAGTTGTGGAAATCCGAGATCAGCAAGCAGCTTGAAGAAGTCAAATCTTCAAATACAGCGCTGATTCAAATCATGAAGGAAGATTTCGATGCTGAGAAGAAAGTAGTGCACTCCGAATTATGCGTAATTAAAGCGCGTTTGGACGCAATTGAAAAACAACCGTCATCACTCAACACCAGTGATCCAACTCTCGCCCAGTCGCTTAACAAACGAATCACCAGCACGGCTCCAAAGTCAACACCATCCAGCTTGAAACTTACATTCTGGAACATACGAGGCTCCAAGCAACTACTTAATTCTCTAGACCTTCTCTCGTCTAACTATATTAGCTTCTCTGAAACATGGATCACTGACACGCCCACAGTCACTGCGTATCTCTCACGTCACTGGAACTGCCTTTCAGCTCGTATCTGTCACTAACCTCAGCTCAGCCTCTGTCTTAATAGACTCCTCGGATTATTGGATAATTTCAAAGATCTGCATCTTTAAACTCTCAATCATAGTTGCATCCGTATATTTCTCTCCTAATATCAATCTTACGTCGACTCTAGAAGTACTGCATTCCACCATTCAGAATATTCAATCTACTTACGAATTCGACATCTTCATTATTGCCGGTGATTTCAACGCACGTCTTGGGACTCTTGGTCGGCTGGATCAGAATGCACTTGTTACGACTCCACTTTCGGAACTCAGAGCGGCTAGCGATCAATGTATCAACCAAAGAGGAAGAGCTCTTCTTGAATTTATGGAATCGAATATCTTCATTTTACTCAATGGCAGAACTAGCAGCGACAAGGCGGGTCAATTCACTTTCTCCAATAGAAATGGACAAAGCACAGTCGGTTTAATCTAGGTTGACTTGATTGGCATACAACACGTAAAAAACATGTGGGTTGATACCATTTGGTCCACGTCTGATCATTTTCCTGTCACTGTAGAACTCTACGTGCAAGAAGTACCCACTACTGAACCCTTACAACCCGGGATTGTCTGCCAACCGCTTCGTTGGAAAGCACAAAACCAGGAAGCATACATGGAGGAAATGCTCTGGTCTCCCTTGCTTGCTGCTGATCTTGCGAATGATTCTACTGACCATCTTAACAACAAACTGATCTCTGCCGTAACTACAGCTGCTTCCAACTGCAACATGCTCAAGCCAATTAATAAGAAGAAAAGACTCCCACAAAAACCCTGGTTTGATGAAGAATGCAGTTCCGCCAAGACGAAAGTAAACATTTGCCTGAGAATCTGCAATTCCTCACCAAGAGACCAGCACGTCTGGAACGCCTATCACGAGACCAAGTCAGCCTATCACGAGCTGCTAGCTAGGAAACAGGCATCATACATCAAGTCTCTGCACAACAAATTCTCTAATACCAGAAACGCATCAGAGTTTTGGAGCGTCATAAGGTCTACACGCAAACCTGTCACACATCCAGCCCTGATTTCACTCGGAGACTGGGAAAAATTTTACCATGAGGTCTATCCTCCCAGATTTGAATTTTCTCCTCCTCTCACAGCTTCACCAGACGACGCCCTGGACACCGAGATAACGATCGACGAACTCCTAAAGAGTCTAAGCAAAGCTAAACTGAATAAATCAGCTGGAGCTGACGGAGTCTCAAATGAGTTTCTCAAGTCACTACCGCAGAACTGGTTGCTGTATTTAGTATCACTATTTAACAAAATTTTCAACACCGGAGAGGTTCCCTCAAGCTGGTCCGAGATTATCATGTGCATGTTGCACAAAAAAGGCGACTTAGCTGACCCGAGCAACTATAGAGGCATAGCCTTGGTTAATTGTGTCACTAAGGTTTTCACCCAAATTCTGCATGACCGAATCAACCACTGGGCTGAGAAGGAAGGCATCATTCCTGAAGAGCAAGCTGGCTTCCGTTCGGGTCGCGGATGTGCCGATAACGTATTTACCTTACACTCACTACTTCAAATTCAAGCTCGGTTCAAGGGACTCAGCTCATATGCACTCTTCATCGACTTCAAAAGAGCCTTCGATTCAGTCCCACATCACAAACTCTGGAGTAAACTCAATCGGCTGAGCCTGAGTCCTAGAATGCTGAATCTTCTCTCGAACCTCTACAAGAACACCACAATGAGAGTCAGAAGCTGTGGCAGTCTATCTGCCCAAATTCCAATCACCGAGGGCGTCTTGCAGGGTGAAACTCTTAGTCCACTCTTATTCAGTCTGTTCATAAGCGACATCATCACTTACTTGAAGAGCAAAGGCTCCGAGGGCTTCTTCTTGGACGCTCATGAGGTACTACTCTTGATGTACGCTGATGATGTCGTCCTTTTAGCTTCCACGGCCATCAAACTACGCAGGAGCCTCAGAAATCTAGAAGAATACTGTACCGTCAACGACCTCACCGTTAACACCGCTAAAACCAAGGTGCTAATCACCAGATCGACTGGCCGGTTACCCAAGAAGACTAATGACTTTGCATTCAAAGGGCGTAAGCTAGAAATCGTCTCCTCCTACGAATACCTTGGAGTCGCCTTCTGTGCCTCCATGCAAGGAAACCTAGCTACCTCTGACTCTGCGAGAAAGGGCAAGATGGCTGCCAACTCTGTACTTGCAATACTAGCTAAGCTACGCACCAGTGCCTGGCCTGGCGTGATAAAACTTCACAGCAGCATCACAAGATCGACTATGCTATACCTTGCTCATATCTGGTGCCTGAATCCGGAGAATCTTGAACATCTAGAATCACCCAACTTATTCTTCTTTAAAAGACTCCTGAAGCTGCCAATGTGCACCCCCAACTATGCTCTACGCCTAGAACTGGACATCGACCACATCTCAGTAGCCATCTTGAGCGCCGCGATTAACTGGGTAATTAAAACACTGGACATGGACAACACTCCGCTTCCTAAAATTTGTCTCATAAAACTGACCTCGCTAACAGCGACACCGTTTAACTCAGATAGATTAAACTGGATTCAGCAGCTATCAAATTTGTTAAGTTCCATCGGCGAGGAAAGTTTAATCAACAATTTGTCAGCCTTTCACTGGAAGCTTAACAAGTCACGCATCGTAGATAAGTACAAACAGCACCGCCGCTCTTTGCATATTGAACGTTACAGAGCGTCTTCAGCTTGCCATTTCAACTTCAATATTCCTGGACTACAACATTCTTCTGCAAGACAAGCCCTCCAACAGCTTTCTTATCATCTAGCCTTACTGATATCGCAAATACACCTGGCATCCAATTATGCAAGCTCCATCACTGTCGGCAGACACACGCTAAAACTTCATCCCACCAAAACATGCCCGTGCTGCTTCCTCACCGCAGATGATTCTGTAACTCATTTCCTCGCCCAGTGTCCTGCCTACTCAGAGCCCAGAGTGAAATATTTAGCTGATTGGTATGACGAAGAAGTCCCTCACCGCCTATCACTCAACTGCTTAACTTCATGGAGTCCTCAGTCAATTAAAAAACTTTCCACTTACTGTAAATATTGTATTAGAATAAGAGAAAATGTTACCCTGTAATTTTTATAAATATTTCACCTCACCTCTCTCTACTGTCTAATATTGTATCAAGGATTGTATCCTGATAAGTGCAATTAATAAACTATATATATATATATTTTTATGCTGGCAGGAACAGGGAACAATAAAAGATATATTGATATAACAAAAATTCATGAGCAGCTCGGTGAATTACTTTGTAAAAGTTTGATTGGTTTTCACGCCTTCACCGGATGTGATTTTAATCCAGCTTTTTTTAATAAAGGGAAGAAAAGACCATTCAACATATTAAAAAAAAGTATTGAATTTCAACAAGCTTTTGCTGCTCTAGGTGACGAAGAATTAACTGCAGATGAATTGCTAGAATGGTTCAACACCATTCAAACCTTCACTTGCCATATATACAATGCAAAAAAATCTAAAGATGTCGACAATGCAAGATTTCAGATTTTCCTCAGCAGCTACAAACCTTCTGACATAAATGAAAGCTTTGATAAGAGAGTGCGTACTTTTGATGCCAGCTCAATACCACCCTGCAAAAGCGAATTATATCAACAATTCTTACGAGCGCATTATACATCCAGTGTTTGGAAAAATGCTTCTAAAATACAGCCGACAAGGTTAAACCTATTGCAGTATGGATGAATTGAGGAACATAATTCTTTTCTCTTCAAATGGTTCGAGGGAGACCAACTTCCATGCTTTGTCAGCGATTTAATTACAAATGATCCTGGTAAGTGCACGATTACGGATTATATAATTAATATTATTGAACCAATTTATAACTTTAAATGTTATTTTCACAGAAACCGAGTTAGTGGAGGATGACAATCAATCATATGATGAAGAAAGCGATTCTGGGCCCGATGATTAATAAAATCAAGTAGCTTGTTTATGAGCGAATTTCATGCTTTTTTATTGTAATGAAATGAAAAATAAAATTAACTTATTAATCATATTCATTTTGATTTCCATAATAATATTAACTCCCATTCCTAATGACAAATTAGATTTCTTGCAGGATAAATAAATATGAGTACATGTTAAACATATATATGCTCCGAGAAAAATGAAATTTCCACCGTAATAACCGCGATAAAAACGTCTGCCGTTAAAAATGTAGACTGGTCAATGTATAAACAATAACATATAGAAATGGCAGACGTGGTAAAATAATTTTGAAATTTGCTCTTTTTTACTAATTTCAAAATTGTCTGCCGGAACCTTAGACGCGTGAAAATCGTCTGCCATTATTATTTTCTGATAGTAATAATAATATATTTTCATATCTGAAAACGGCAGACGTGGTAAAATGGTTTCGAAATTTAGAAATTTTTGTACCTGGCGCACCTGAGGAGCCCCAGCGGCGGCCATTCTGGGCTTAGCGAGTCCCCATTCCATGAATGGTGGGTATAAAAGACTCGCTATGAAAAATTTCAGCTTTGGTAAAATACACACTGGTAGATGGCCACTGGCTCTTAG
>JAPYZH010000927.1:0-16231 GCA_030523085.1 Meteorus colon | reverse complement strand
GGATTTTAGCCAAGTTGTTTCAAAGTTCACTCAAAATCTTTCACTGCAGGAATCTGTATTGAATCTGTACTGAAGTTGCTTAAGAAATTCAAATAAATCCACACCGACATCTGAACTTTAGTTATTAACAATCATTTATTTGTAGAAGGCTGGCTAGAAGTTGTAATGAGATTGCTGTGAATAATTATGTCAAGTTTGACTATAAAATATTTCGAAAAATTTTTCAGCTGAAGTTGTATGCATTTAGCCTCTAAGTTATATCGGAAATACTTAAAAATATAAAGAAATAAATAGCAATTAAATTTTTAACTCCAGAAAGTTCATCTTAAAATATAATGAACTTTGAGGAAATGAAACAAAATTGATTGTTTGAACATTTTGATTAAAAAGAAAAATTTTATTATGTATAATTGAGAAATTAAATTATACATCTGCACACATTATAAGGATAAATTATTATATATTTAATTTTTTTATTCACTTAATGAACAATTAAATAGATAAAATTTTGCTTATTTTGATCTTAAGATTATTATGAATTTTAATTTCTAGGCTTTGCCGTATCAACAGACATAGTCTCAAAGTTCACTGCAAGTTCACTCAAACTCCTGCACTGCTGTGCCCCCACTTTGTTACCGTTTTCAATGCTTTTCGATGCTCTCTTACGGCAGAGAGTCACAAAGTGGGGGTACGATTTACCCACGATCTGGCTACACTGCTGCACTGCAAGATATTGAATTAAACTATAGTTAGATTTCAGTCGTAGATTTTTCATAACTTGGGGCAAAGAATACCGTCCCATAGAAGCTCATCAGTCCATTTTTCGCGTCCCACGACAGAGAGAAGCCTTCTCTCTGGCGATGGCACCACTATCATTCTGGGAGCCGCAGACGTAATACGTGTGCGATGGCGCCACCATAAAGAGAAATTTTTCTCTTATGGCGTGGGCTCTCTCAGGCTTCTCTCTGTCAGGGTACGCGAAAAATGGACTTACGAGCTTCTATGGGACAGTATTCTTTGCTTGGGGCCAATCTAAAGCCAACTTTTATTTTGCATGGCTATCAGGGTGAGGATATTTCAAATGCGCCACTGGGTATACCCAGTTATATAACTTCCATCTCTTTATTGCTACCCTACTTTATCGGTTCCTATGCCTCATTTGCCAGGCATATCTGAATTTCATATGCATAACGGCAGTGGCGCTACTAGCGGCAATAACGATAGATTCCCCATATAAATATATGGGGAATTTGTCGTCGTATGCACTGGTATGTACAAGGAAACAGTATGGAAGGCCAATTCGCATTCCGACCTTCTTGGCTGTGGTGCCTCTCATGTTGTCTAGGGGATTTGGGTTTTTTTTTTTCAACCTACCCAACTTATCTTCCTTCTCAAGAGAGCTTTCGGAGATAAGAAAAAAACGCAGTGAAGGTAGTGCGCTTGTCTCATTCCACATTGCGTTACCGGTAAGAAAGTTGTATATGGCTTCTCTGATGTCACTAACCAGAAGGCCCCGATCATTCATAAAATAGCTGATTATTCAATTAAAAATTTGATCGCGAGGCAGGATTTATGTTAAGTACGCGATTATTGTAATGTTCTAGGTGGATGATAAGTGAGCTGGCGTCATAATAAGCATCTGCTACTTGACCGGACTTCTCAAATACGGTAGAGTGAGTACTCTGTTCATCTTCGATTTTTTTTCATTCGTCATCTCTGGTTCCCGTCACTGTATGTCGCCTCGTCTTTCTTTCCGCCCACTTTCAACAACATTTTCGACATATTTAAATGATAATGGAAACTTATTTGTGATTCGAGAGTATTATTTCCCTGAACTTCAGTCAGAAAGTCTAATTATTACGATAAAGTTGATGAGATAGCAAAAAGTGAAATCGTGGAAGAAGAGGTTACCGTTTTCGTGACGTGTCAAGCGCGAGAGAGACAGTTACTCCATTCCATATGGTGGTCTGCTTTTGATGGTCATTGACATTCTGACATTTAATAACGGCAGCAATTCACACAATCCAATCAATCATGTGAACTCATATATTGACTTTATTTGAAACATAAATTTATAGGGACGGCAGGATTTTTTTAGCGATGAAGAATTGACGTGGATGTACTCGGGACAAAACTCAAGCTCACGTTTACACGTAAAACTTTTTATTTTTCAATGACATGAAGTAACATTAATCAATTTTTTGTTTTTTATGAATTGTGTTCAAGAATGTCCGGAAATTTAAATTCATAATGAATTATCACGTCGTTTCAATATAAAATCACAATTTCCTAATAATATATGTGTATTTTACATGTATGGTTCAAAGTCTCATTATTGTTTTCCTGCATGAAATAGTGAACGCCACAAAAATTGATTGCCATAGTCAGGAGATGGAGCACAATTTCATTGGCTATCATTTGCAAGATGTTTGCTTAGTGTGTAGTCTGGATGACAGATTAACTCTTATTCTCATAAAGTTAAAATATATCAGTCCTGCATATTGAATTCACCAAAATCATATCGTGTAGGATCACATTTTTTATGAACAAAAATGACAAAAATATTTTATTCAAAAACACGAATTTGAATTTCCTTGCCGCTATCATACGGGGAAAAAAATATGAACCGATTGATGATGATAATTTAACGATAACACCGAAAGAAATAATAAGTTTTCGAAAATAAATTATTTTCTTTCTCATTATCTTTAACTTGTCAAAATTTGATTGCGGCCTTAAACCCCCTCAACGACGCACTATAGCAGATCTGATTTGATGAATTTTCAGTGCTACTGTAAGGACACGGCACGATCCAGGATAACCCAATGATGATGCAGCAGCAGCCTGTGATGGAAGAGGGAACGGCCTACGAACCGCCGACCTATGACGAAACTTTTCCGGAATTACCGGGGTCGGGAATCAATCTCATAACCAGCCCTAACCCACCACCTACGAACAATAGAATGCGAGTTGGATGTTCTTCAGTGACTCATGTCTTTCATGTACCAGTGGAGGAGCGAAAATTTGATCATAGTGATAAATTTGGTGAAGGTGAATCAATTAGGACGTGCCAAGCAATAATGAAAGAGACACATGCTCGTATTGAGCTTTCTTCGTCAAAAAATCAAACTTTAACATTCGTTCTGACTGGCAAACAAAATGAAGTACTTGAAGCACGTCGTAGAATTTTAGCAACATTCCAAACGCAAGCGAGCAAACAAATAATAATCCCAAAAGAACATCATCGTTGGATTTTGGGTAAACAACGTTTGCGATTAAATGAACTTGAAAAAAATACTGCAACGAAAATAAATGTTCCGTCAGTTGACGTGCAATCTGATGTTATTGTTATAACGGGTACAAAAGAGGGAATTGAGAAAGCTGAACATGAGATAAGAGTGATATCTGATGAACAATCAAGAAAAGCATTTGAGCGAGTTATTGTCCCAAAGATTTACCACCCATTTGTTCGTGGTGCTTACGATGAAAATTTGAACGCTATGATATCAGAGACGGGAGCAAGGATCAATATACCGCCACCATCTGTTCAGAATGACGAAATCACTATTGCAGGTGAGAAGGAAGGGGTTTCTGCAGCAAAGAAGATGATACAGACCATTTACAACGATATGGAAAAACGTTGTAGTTCAGTGTCTGTTGAGGTGCCAAAATCACAACATAAATACGTAATCGGTCCACGAAACAGGTCCACTATTGCTGAAATACTTCAATTGACTGGTGTGAGTGTCGAAATGCCAAGCGGTGATTCATCGACAGGAACAATTACACTACGTGGTCCACAAGACAAGCTGGGCCAAGCACTAGATAAAGTTTACGAGAAGGCCAACAGTGTGCTTACGGCAACAGTTGAAGCGCCATCATGGATCCATAAATATATCATAGGTCGCAAAGGGATTAACATTAAAAAAATCACTGAGGACCTGCCCAAAGTCAATGTCGATTTTACTGATGACGTTGACAAAATAAAAGTGGAGGGGCCACCTGAAGAGGTCGAGAAAGTACGACAACAATTGGAGGCGCATGCACAAGACCTCATAAATAAACTCACGTTTGTAGAATTGAAAGTTGATCCGAGATATTTTAAACACATAATTGGAAAAAATGGTAGTAAAGTCAATCGTCTAAAGGAAGAAACGAATGTTTTCATCAATATTTTTGAAAATGATGGCCAAAATATTATTCGCATTGAGGGTAATCAAGCGGGTGTGTGCGAAGCCGAGACAAAACTTATGGAGACAGTAAATAAATTAGAGAATGAAAAAGAAAAGGACGTGATTATTGATCATCGCCATTATGCCAGCATAATTGGAAATAAAGGTTTCAATATAAAAGATATAAGAGATAAATTCAACCAAGTCCAAATATCAATACCAGGTCCTAGTGAAAAAGATGATATAGTAAAAATCCGTGGACCCAAATTGGATGTTGACAGGTGCCATAAATATCTGATGAAACTTGCCAAGGAATTAGATGAGAGTCATCATGTTATTCAAGTGCCAATTTTTAAACAATTTCATAAATACATAATCGGCCGCGGTGGTGTCAATATACGAAAAATTCGCGAAGAGACACAAACACGAATCGATCTACCCTTAGAAGTAGATGACAATGAGGTGATAACGATAACGGGCAAGAAAGATAATGTTGAATTGGCGAGGGAAATGATTAAGAAAATTCAAAATGAAATGAGCAATATTGTTGAAGAGGAAATCTCGATACCTCCCAAATATTACAATTTTCTCATTGGGACAGGTGGGAAACTCGTGCATTCTATAATGGAAGATTGTGGTGGTGTTTTGATCAAGTTCCCACCAGCTGAAAGTAAAAGTGATAAAGTGACAATTCGCGGCCCAAAAGATGACGTAGAAAAAGCAAAGCATCAACTGCTCGACCAAACAAATGAAAAACAATTATTAAGTTTTACTGATACCGTTCGAGCAAAGGTTGTTTATCACAGATTCATAATTGGACGACAAGGTGCCAACATAAGAAAAATAAGAGGATCAACAGGTGCTCGTGTAATCTTCCCTGCCACTGATAAGGACGATGACCCCGAAGTTATAACGATTATCGGGAAGAAAGACGCAGTAGAAAAAGCAAAAGCTGAACTACAAGCAACAATCACCGAGATTGAGAATATTGTAGAGGACGAAATAACAATTGATCAAAAACATCACCGGCACTTCGTTGCACGCCGTGGTGGTGTTCTTTCACGTATCGCTGACGAGTGTGGAGGAGTACAAATTTCGTTTCCCAGAGCGGGTGTCGATACAGACCGAGTAATATTGAAAGGTGCTCGTGAATGTATCGAAGCAGCAAAGCAGCGTATGCGAGAAATCGTACAAGAATTAGAATCCAAAATCACGATCGAGTGTGTCATTCCACAGGTACATCATCGCACAGTGATGGGTGCTAAGGGATGCAAAGTGCAAATGGTTACGTCCGAATACGATGTGCAAATTAAATTTCCAGAACGTGATGCAGCCAATTACGAAGAGCATCAGTCAAATGAACAAATGAATGGCGCAGAAAATGGTGATCATGTTGAAAATGGAGAGAATGGTGAAAATGGTGACAATGGTGACAATGGTGACAATGGTGATAATGGTGAGCAAAAAAATTATAATCCACCGCCATGTGATATAATTCGAATCACTGGACAACCAGAAAATGTTGAGAAGGCGAGAAAAGCTCTTCTTGATCTTGTTCCTATAACAACTCGGTTGGATGTTCCATTTGATCTTCATCGTTTGATAATTGGAAAGTCCGGTCGTGATGTACGAGTTCTCATGTCTAAATATGATGTGCACTTAATAATGTCACCAACTGATCAGAAAAGGGACTATATAGAGATCAGTGGCGCACCAGTAAATGTTGAGGAAGCGAAAAAAGCTATAATTGAACGTGTTGGGGATCTTGAAACTATGAGACAGGAACGCGCACTCAAATCATATGAGCTTAAGTTTGAGGTGAATCCAGATTTCCATCCAAAGATTATTGGTCGTGGTGGTGCAGTTATCAAGCAAATTCGTACCGACCACGATGTTCAAGTTGAATTTCCACGTAAGGGTGATCCTGACGAGAATATCATCACAGTTACTGGTTTTGAGAGGAATGCCCACAACGCTAAAGAGGACATATTAAAAATTATTAACTCTCTCAGTAAGGAAGAGGTAAAAATTGATTCAGCTGTTCATTCACGTCTTATTGGTGCTCGCGGCAAGAATATACGTAGGATAATGGAGGAATATAAAGTCGAGATTAAATTCCCTCGTAAAACCGATTCAGATCTAGACTTAGTCACGATATACGGGACAGAAGAGAATGTTGCTGATGCTCGCGAGTATCTACTCAATTTGGAATATGAATATGTAAGTTGTTTTATACTTAATTTTCATTCAAATTTCTAATCAATGTCCTTTTCAGTTACAAGATCTGGAAGATCGTGAAATTCGGAATAAATTAACTCGCAGTGGTAAACGCGAATCCGAGCGTCCGTCAAGTAGCAATGAAAATGACCCCGGATTTGTTGTGAAAGGCGGTCCATGGGAGCAACAACAATCTCATGAGCCGAAAAGTGCACCAGACACTGCGAGTGTCGCGGATTTCCCAACTTTCGTAGGCCACGATTCAAATCAGGTTCAAATTTCTACACCTGATGGACCCTGGGGAAAACGTCGAGACGTCGTTGCCGGTTCTCTGAAATAAGATATACAATTTATTCGGCGATAGATAAGGGAACATTTAGATGAAGCCTTCCTCTAACAAACAACATAATTGATATTAAAAAAGATGAGTACGAAATTCCTAAACAATTGCTGACGCTGCAGTATCACATGGTCTGCGAACATGGCCCTACTTGGACTTCATACTATTCTTGATTGGTATAAATTAACGATAGACTTATTTTCATTATTGACCATCGCACTAATTAACAATCTTCTCATTGTTTCTTATATTATTTCTGACCTTTTGCTATTTTCTCCTCCGGTGTTTCATTGTGCATCCGTAATGGCAGTAGATAAACTTTTCTGAGGATTGAAAGCGTTAAATTAATAATTCAGCGTCCCATGAATATCATGACGAAACATAGTGCAGTGGACAAGAAAGTGCAAAATCAATCACAATAATGAACGATGGAGAGTGTTCTCTAATTATGTTGAGCATGACTTCCAATACACATGCTTACTTAATGGAGATATTCTGTACTTAAGACAGCGGTCTAATGGGAATTCATACATTCAGATATCGTGAAAATGAAAATACCCATTCTAAAAATTATACATTCGTTCTCTTATTGATATCAAAAACAAAAAACGGAGAAGGAATATTTTATGATTCGCCATTATTTTAATATTGATTTCTTTTACAAGGTTCAAAAATGCACTAAAACACTTTAACATTTGATTGGCTCTTCATCGTTATCTATTTATTTATAATAATTATTGTACATAAATTTAATTTCTGTTTATGTCGTTCATATTTGTTGGTCCATCGTAACTCATTGATGATGAAAAGAAAAAAAAAATAGGAAGAAAACTAATGGAATGAATAAAATAATTGTAATTGATACTGAACCAAATGTGACAAGTGCAACATATCGGGCATGTTGACATATGACTTATATGAATATGAGAATAACCCACAGAATACTATGCTGATCATTGTCTGTAGAATGTATTGATGATGATATTTGCGATAAGAATAATTACATTCATAGTTTTTGTTTATTTGAGCTTGAGGGTCTTTCAGAAAAAGTGGTTTTCGTAGCTCCTGCCAGAGTGATAAATGTAAGAGATAATTGTTCATAGAGTGAAAGTGAAAGCGAAAAAATATGTATGGATTTTCGGAAAGGAAATGACAAAGGTTAGAATGCAAGTTTATTTCTGACAATGTCGTGTTCTCGTTGTAGAGAATACAGTCTTCACACCAATTTCACAATGAGACGAAAGGGTTGAAGATATTAATGTATAGGAGAAGACGATACAAACTAACAAAAATAGTCCGTTTCATCGGTGAAAAAAATGAAAAAGAACAAAAAAATTTAGAGAACACATCAATGAATGCATTAAACTTGCTACTTCTATTTAATTGTTCAGTTGACTCATTTGGTTCTTTTCTTAGTCGAATCTTGTCCTTTTTATTTCATGTTGATACTTATCTTCCTGCATATTATACCCAGATAATTACACAACTATCTACCCTTTTCATGAGGCCAACTAGTTGAGGAGTTATGCAAACAAAAGAGAAGAAAAACAATACAAAAACTAAAAAAAAAAAACATACTGTTCTGTTCAAGTGCCTTGTCTATTTTCTTCGGACAGCTCATTTCAATTGTTGGAGGAATGTGAATATTAGGATCATGTATATGGATACTATTGATTATTTTTACCACGTATGGAATATAAGATTCGCATACCGTTAAGTAGCGTCAATATATATATATATATATGCCGATAAAAAAGAACAATTTGGATTAAATGAATAACAAAATGAACAGAGATCATCTGTATATGGGTAAGGATAGAAGCGATAGTAACTATTTGCTGATCCATGACTGGATGCAGAAGTTCATGTGAAAGATGATATAAAAAAAAAAAATCTATTGAGGGTATACAGAAAATTCACTTATATTTTTTAGATTTACAGCCATTTTTATAAGCCTACTTGGTACGATCGACCTACGTGTTATCATTATCTTCGTATATAATATATAATTAATTATCCATCATGTAAAATGCAAATGAGCAAGAAAAAAAGAAAATCATAAGTCAAACGAGAGAATATTGTGAATGGGGTTTAATTTTAATCAACAAGAGTATCTTATCACCGCATTCAAGCAACTATTATGTGTATATATATAAACATACGCATGGACATTTATATTTATATGATCATGATATTCATATATATCTACATGTATACATATTGGTAGAGTTTGTAATTGAGCTCTATGGATATTGGGGAGATATGGTAATTATGGACTATTCTTCGCAGAAAACAAGAGCGAGTGATATCATGCTGAATAAATATCGTAATGGTATATCGTATAGAAATGAACTCTAGAAAAAATTCATTGTAGTGGTATTTTTGTCCTAATCATTTGCAAGACACGTTCTGTCAAGCGTCCTCTCAAGACTCCTCAATTGCCGCGCAAATCCGTCATTTGGGTGCACGCAATGTCTTGTTGCTTTCACTTGGTTATAGGCTTGCTCGTAAGTTAGTTTTTTCTGTATCATCAAGTAACCAATAACAATTGTTGGAGATCTGGATACCCCTGCGTTACAATGCACCAAGATATTTTCCTCTATATGAGATTTGATCGTTTGTATACATGTATTTATTAATGGCATGATATCGAATTCAGGCAAATCAAGAATATCCATATAATAATATTTAATATTATCAAATTTGATTATTGGATTGATTCCCAGACTTAAGATATGTTTTATCTTGTGAGCCTTCAAAATATCGAGACAAAATACTGGATCTTGAGAGCTCAGAAATAATCCAGGAACTATTGGAGCAATTTGAAGATCCGGTTTATCATCCACTATGAAAGGTAAACTCACCACATGTAACTCCCTCGTTACACCCTCTATAATCTCAAACTTTTTTCCTAATTCGTTCGTCAAACACATCATCGTCGGTTTAAGTTTCTTCCTTTGGCTTTGAATAAGACTTGTGAAATCCATTTCTTACGTTATACTTTCCATTTAATACATTGCAAACGGTAATTAATGAATATAAGACATGGATTTATGTGGTGATTCAGTGACTCGTTCCTGTTCTATAATGCATTTTGCTAATTCTTCTGTATCATATTCTACCGCTTTGAGAAATAAACCATGGGGTGGAGCCATGCTTAATCGGGTATCCCAATTCAAATGAGATGGCACTTGAAGCATTGTTGTTATATCTCGCTCACTTATTTTACCTGTAGCCAAACCTATCAAAGCACCAACAACTCTCCTCACTTGATTATAAACGAAAGACTTTGACTTGACAGTTATTTTCCAAAAATCGAAACGATCTGACAGAGGATCGTCAGGCATCAATGGAGACGTCAATTCAACACTCAAGCTCATAAATTCTTTGACGTAGTTGATTTCCCGGTTGGACTTGTTTTTAGGTGAAAAAGAAGAAAAATTTTTCTTGCCCATGAACAATGTTGTTGCCCTTCGCGCAAAGTCTATGTTGATGTTGTCGCCTCTGATAACAAATTCAAATTTCCATTGAATATCAATTAACAAATAAATTTATACTTAGAATAATAATTGAATACAAACTTGATATGCCACACACGTCCTAATTCAGCGATTGGTAATTTATGGTTTGTATATTCTTTTGCAACTGCACATCTGTAGAAATACGTTCGAGATTTCGCTGACTTCCGAACATTGAATTCCGGTTTGATCGGAAAAATCGTTGTAACGCGTATTTCATGACCACATTTTGCAAACCATAAATTGAGCTTTGATGTTATGTATTCGGTATCATAAAGTATCTTTTCTGGATGCTCCAATTCCACTTGAGCTGTATTACATAGGGCATGCACACCAGCATCTGTCCTTGAATGAAATTCGACATTCCAATCATTTGTTCGTATGATATATATGTGGGATGTGCCATGTCACAAGTATACAAACTAAACATGGAATTATTACCGACTGGAAAGCGCGATTGAAGGAGGTATTATACTACGTGGATGGATTGCAGTGCGTAAAGCTGTCTCAAAGGCACCTTGAACTGAGTCCAAGTCCAGTAATCTTTCGCAATTCAGTTGTTTTGCTGCACCTCTAGTAGTATATAAATTCAATTTATTCCATTACCAAGTTTCTTCTTCGCATGATTATGCATAAGAATTGTAGCAAATATCAGCTGCTGACATAATGCGATGATTCACATATATGCTCTGAGCTACATTATCAACGTACCTGTAATGTGTGCCAATGTAAGACATGAATATTAAATATCGTACCATGTTTCCGCAATTGAATTAGTTCATCCGTTACACTTCACCAAATCTATAATTAGCTAGTTTTCAATTATGAATGAAATTCCATAAAATATATGCATCGGCGGACACACATATCAATACTATCTTGTCCTTCATCTGCTATTTCTGGCAATTTCGGTGAGTCGATCAACGCATGGTCCTGTGTAGCGGCACATGGTGATCACCAACATGTGTGGATGATTTTGGTGTTGCGCACGCTGATGGATGCTTTCATCATGGCCGAACTCACAAATTTTTGTCAGTCAATAAGGATTCGCGCGAAGATTTGAATTTTCATGTCTATTTATCACAAAGAAACTCTATGTATTGTCTTCTTTCGTATAACAAATAATATCCCCCACTCTCATTCGCATATCTGCAAACATTTCTTCTTACTACTCCCGCAGCATTCTATATGCTGAATAACGGGAAATATTCTCATAGCAAGGGTGTTGAAGGGTTAAATCGATACAATGCTCTTCTAGTTATCGTTACAATCCACTGACGAATCCACGCCCTGAACGTCCAAATAAAGTAAGCACTATGTCATCCCAGCATCTTATATGCCCAATAGCCTTCAATCGTTGATTCCGGAATAAATATTCATGATCATTACCATAGAACACATAATGTAGAATACTCCAGACAATCGAGGAAGCAGAAAAGAACTCTTCGTTTTTCAGTGATTTTCGAATTAAACTAACTTTATGATCAATAATCGAATATGAATAAAAAATGGAGCATTCTGAAGCACCCAGTTCTTAGTTTTGAAGTATTCTATCAAACAGATTCCATCAACTGCGTTTACTGCACAAAATCGTTTATTTTCTCTCCAGAGCATCCACGAACTACCATGCGATTATTCTCAGCTGAATAAATGCGAAGCTCATTAATCTAGCTGAGAATAATGGCTCATTCAGCCGATATCGATCATTAAATGCAAATTGATGTTGTCATCTTTGTTAAAGATTTGCGCATCGGTAAAGCTGCGCGTACGCCCTCTGTAACAGCGGGAGCAAAAACTTCTTTGATTTGCACCGATACGTGAAGCTGCTTTCATTACTCCGATTGACATTAGTCATTTGTTATTAGCTATGTTTTTTTTATTTCATGGTGATATAATCAATCATTTTTATCATGAATGTGACCATGCCAAAAATGAAAAAACAAAAATTTAATTTTAATTCTATTCAATTGTTAATTTACAGATAATATGCTAGTTTTTTTTATTTTTAACCCAAAAAAATCTTCATGTTTGTTCAAATTAAGAAATTATGTTTGTTCAAATTAAGAAATTTCATGTTTATTTAATTTAAAAACTGTTGTTTAAAAATAAAATAAAATAAAATTTTTTTTTTAACTATCTGCATTGATTTTTTTTTTTATTTGATGCCTGACCTAAACCTACCACTACTTCACAACTATTCATGGAAAGATCAATATTCCCAGCTTTTTTGTGGGCTAAATGTACCCTCGGATTGCCTTGTGAATTGTCGAAGTTGAAAACTTTTCCAAGTTTAAGGAAAATTTGTGAAAATAATCCAGCAGAACTCCTATAATTTCGAAGCTACGGGACCGAGAATTCCGAGAATTAGAATGTATAGGATGCCCTCTCCAAGAAGGCACAAATCCAATGAATGAAGAGCGCTTCATCTATCTCACTCACTCACTCTCTACAAAGTGGGAGTACATAACGTTGGATGAGTATTTAAAAGCTAACATAACCTTAAAAAAACTGACTGGTGTAAACAATGCTTGAATTCCATGCATTTTATAATTTTATTTATTTCCACAAATTGTTGCAACATTATTAATATTAATGGATGTAACTATTATTCAACTAATTTTTTCATTTACGAAGTACAAAATACATTTTTTTTTACTAATACAAAGTAAACAATAACAAACAGATAGGCACTAAAAGTACGTTCGGACTGCAATTATTAAAAATTATCACGTCGTTACAATTAGTACGTGCGTGACTGGATTTTCAAAAAACTAGTTTATGTTGCTCTCATTCAGAGCACGATTGTTAATATTGTTCATTACAAATTATCCAATGCAACGATACTATTTTCATTATTTCGACAGTATTCGCGTAAACGTTTAACGCAACGAATTGCATCATCTTTACTGAGATCATTAACGAGATTAGCGCAGCCATCATCATAAAATTTAGAATAATTGTTATTAACAATATATATCATCCAATTTAAAATTGATATCATTGTTTTCATTATCTAATAGCTTAAAATAATTATTAATATTTGCAGTTTCGTTATCATCACAGATATCATTTATGAAAAAATCTAAATATTCATCGTTATCATTAAAATCTGGCCCATACTGATTTTTTGAATCCAATTGTATTATTTCAACAATCTCTGAGGCCGTCAAATTAGCAAAATTAGCATCTATAGGATCACAAGTTGAATACAACCATTGTTGCAACTGGGGATCATTAGAAGCATCAAGATATTTCAAATTTCTTAAATAAGAGCAGAACGCAGTGAACATGTCTTCGATTTGTTTCTGGTGAGATAAATACATTTGAAATGATTTAATCCTTTCCTCCCAAGGCCACACCTAATTCAAAGAACAATTATGTATTTATTAACAACTGATTAATACTCATTATATTATTTCAATGGATTTACGTAAAATAATAAAATTAACTTACTCGATTCCATGATTTCTGAATCGTTTCAGGTGATGTTTCATCCCAAGCGGCTGCTGCCCAGTATATTGTTCCTTTTATTGTGATATTTTTTATGGTTTGTACAAGAGAAACATTATTATCTATAGAATCAGTAATGTAACTCATTAAATGCTTCTTATAAAGCAACTTCAAAGTTTGCAAACACCCTCGATCGGCCATTGGTTAAATTAAGGACGTTGTGTTTGGAGGAAAAAACAACTGATATGCCATCGTTGGCTAATGCTGTATTATGAGCAGTGTAGCCAGATCCTGAGTAAATTGTATCCCCACTTTGTGACCGTTTTCAATGCTTTTCCATTCTCTCTTATGGCAAAGAGTCACAAAGTGGGGGTACAATTTACTCAGGATCTGGCTACACTGATTATATGAGATGAACAGTTATCCAACTCCTCAACCAACCATTACTGGCAGTAAATGTGCTTTTGTTATCCATCTGATGACATAACATTCAGGTTATAATAGTATTTTTAGGGAAAAAAGAAACTTTTTGAATTTATTTATTTATTTTTCAAACAAAGCGAAAAAATTATTAAAACCCGGACGATCAAGAACAGTAACATGTAACTCGGGCAATTTCCAAGAAAAATCCTCGAAAATTTTCCACTCTACCTTTTAAAACTCATCCCTGTAATACCATTGAGGGGGGGGGAAAAACAATAATATTACGAGTTACCCCACCTTATTAGCTAGTCTATCAACATGAGATCATTCCCAGTGGAAGTAGGTTCCCGGGACATATCCGCATGGCCTTCATATGGATATGTAAATATGCTTTCGAGCAGCATAATGATAGAAAAGTATGTATGATAAACGCGATGTGATATAATTACTTCATATTGGTTTTGTATACTATTCTAGCTATTTGTTCCATGGGTGGTTGTTTGACTTAGCATTGCATAAATCCAATTCACCACTAACGCTAGCTCCCCCCCACACACACACAAATAGTATATAACGCAACCTCGGCCCACCTCCCAGGTGCTCCCGTACTTATTGGGCAATATGCACCCCCCCATATCTCTCTCTCTAAGCCTCATCGGACAAGATGTTTGTTAGATAACTATATTACTATCACTACCTGTGACCCGCACTCCGCGCTAGCAATATGTATCCTGCGCAGTGGGTAAGAGTGCGCAATTCCATGTATTTGGGGCTCAAATGAATGGGTTTGCGCACTCTTACCCACTGCGCACACTTGCCCCACATGACCCTGTAACCTGCAGCATTCCCCGCTGCCCTTCTCTACCATAGATCCTTCTATTTTGCCTGACTTGTAACTGAAACAATAAATTATAGCCCAATGTAATTTTAATCTATTTAAGAGTCTATCTTTAATGATACTGACTCCATCGGATGAGAATAATGGACATCATTCCCACTTGGTATATATTACCAATCCAGCGATGTTACATAAATGATTATAATTGCGAAATTTCCATTCTGGTAAATTTCTCTTTTATGGAATCAATGAATTTAATTTATTGTTCATAAAAATCAATACAATACTACATTTATTTCTCTCCTCAACGAAAGAAACGATTGCGATTCGACAAACCTAGTGTGGAATGTCCACTGTGTTTATGATACACGCTCGAGTATATCTATAGCGCGGCCAAGTTCCCTTTGTGGCGTACCAAATTCTCAGAATCACTCACAATTTCTGTATTATAATTTATTTGATATGTTGACTGAATGATGTGGAAAAGGCTATAGCTGGTTTTTCAATAAAAGTTCACTCACAAGCACACACTGATGTTATTGCCAAATGGAAAGTTTGTTCTTTTATGTAGCAAGCTTGGTTAGAGAAATGCAAGATAATTGAGAACAATAAACTCTAGGTTTCAATCTTTATAGTACTGTATGCATGGATGTTACTTTCAATGCCAAAAAGTTCACTAATAAGCGTCAAGATGTAAAGACCATACAATTACAATTGAATAAACGGCAGATATTGTCTGTTGGGAGTCGTAGTTTCATAACTCGCAATAACTAGGTGGAGGATGTTCTTCACTCTTTTGTTCGATATATTTCGCGAATTACTATCCAGTGAGTAGTGACTTTTTATAAATTTCTCTATATGAACAATCAATATTTTACAATATTCACCACTACGGGTGAACAATACCCGACAATATTCACGATACGGAAAGAAAATCTTTCTAACTAAATAGTTCGCACTGTGATACTCCTCGTCTATCACTTCTACACTTGGTTGGAAAAATTGATCATGAGATAGCTAATTGGAATTATCCAATTTGATGTACTCCTATCAGAAACCCAGAAGATTGAGAGCGAGCTCCTTGTGTTCCCCCGTTTTATCCTTTTAGCGCCTTTGTTTCTCCTACCACTTGGATTTTGAGTTTTCAGAGGCGTCATCAATTGATATTCTGGAAACTGCCATATAGTTAGCAGGTGAAAATCGTATTTTCGATCGAAAGTATATCTAATCATTTGGGAATAATTTGGGAATATTTGGGAATCGGTTTTTTCAA